>JAODPA010054598.1:0-11421 GCA_025585075.1 Nepenthes mirabilis
CCCGTCCTTCACTCATCCTCCTCTTCTCTAAAAAGCGTCTCGCCTCCTTCTGTCTCCGTTTCCCCTGTCCCTCCTTTTCTCCCTAATCCCTTAGTTGCGGCACCTTCGGGTCCTCCCCCTCCTGCTCCGGAGGGCCAGTCCTTGGGCAAATCGATTGCTAAGGGCTTCGATTTGGACTCTGATGGTCATACTCGCTGCTCCACCCTATGGGCTGACATTGTCCGTAAGGATAGTCGTGAGGTGCTCAATGAGTTGAAATTCTGCCCTCCTTTGGCATGTGGGTCGGACTCGAACATCATCTCACCTCCGGCGGAGGTCATCGACCAAGGCAAATCCTTCTGGGGCTTTACTATGGTAGGTCATTTCCTTGATTCCCCCCTCATTATCTTGCTGTAAAAACCATTGCCAAAAAGATCTGGGCTCGCTACGGCCTTACGCACACCGCTGGCAACGAAGCCGGCTTCTTCTTCTTCCGCTTCTCTTTGATGGAGATGTTGGAAAAATGTCTTCAAGCTGGTCCATGGCTCATGGCGGGGAAGGCTATTTTCCTCAAACATTGGTCGCCGGGCATGGTTCTGACCATGGAAGAGCATAAACGCTTCCCCATATGGATTAAACTCTCCAACCTGCCAATCGAGTACTGGACCCATGCCGGCCTCAGCTGGGTTGCTAGTGTCGTTGGTTTTCCCCTCTAGCTTGACCCCCGGACTGCCCAAATGGAGAACGTCACCTTCGCAAAAATCTGTGTTGAAGTGGGTGTCAATGGGCCCTTTCCCACTAGCATCACCATTAAATCCTGCCATGATTCGGCCCCTGTAGAGGTGAAGGTGGAGTATTGCTGGAAGCCTATCAGATGCAGTCGTTGCCATTTGTTGGGTCACGATGAAGTTCATTGCCGTTCCAAGGTAGTTGAACCTCATACAGGTAACTCCTGTTCCAAATCTCCCAATTGTGTTCCTGTGGATAGATCCCCTATGGTCCCCCCGCCATGCCTTGGGCGCACGATCGATGTTAATGTACCCAGGTCTGTGGCTGATGAAGCCTTGTCTCAACCGGCTTCACTCCCGCATCCAATTGCTGTCCTAAATGAGCCCCCAACGAGTGTTGAATCGCTTTTTGGGGCCGGGATTGACTCTCATGCTCTTCCTTCTGCTGAGTCGCTGGCTCTTACAAGCCCAAGTTCCCCTCTTCTTGGTCCGGCACCTAAGGCCACGCTGGACCCTATTGCCTGCTCCCCTATGTCAATGCTCTCGGCCTCTTTCCTTGGTGGTCTCCAGAGTGATTTTATTCTTCCATCCTCCTCTGATGAAGTTGGACACTCACCCTGTATCCAGTGTGATGCTACCCCATCAAATGCCTCTGCTGACATTGGGCACTCTGGGTGCCTATCGGATGCTTCCGGATGCGTGGATGGCCCTCCTGAAACGTATCTAAATGAATTGGTCATTGCTCCTAATTCTGACAGTGATCCAACTCCTAGTTCTATCTCAAGAATAATAAAAAGACATGGCTTAGTTTCTTCTAAGCATGGGGGTTCTGCCCCTGTTGTTGAAATTTGTATGGGGAGAGCTGTAGACGACTGCCGAAGCGGAGTTCGGCCTGGTGGTGAATAACGCTTTCGCCTTCCCTCTCCACCCGGGTTCGATTCTCCGCGGAAGCACCTGTGGTACTGAGCCTCCCAAAAAATCGTTCGGGATTTCTGGGTTATGGGGCCGCGAAGCGGTGGGGCTAGTCACGTTAAAAAGCTTACCCTTAACACAGTTTTTAGAGAGAGAAGCTCTCGCCTCTCTCTACGTTTTCAAATTCGTTTCTCATTTTTGAAATTTGAAAGCGTCCTCAACGGCGCTCCTCCTCTGGCCGGGCGGCGCCAGAGCCGGCCTCAGCCGGTCTCCTGGTGGCTCCGCCCGGTTGCTTCCCGTCTTCCACCCTCTGATTGCTTCCTTCCCGAACTTCTGGTCCGACTTTGTCCGCACCCTTTGTGGCCTTTCATGAGGATGTGAGCGTTGTCCAACGCCTCTTCCTCTGCCCGATGAGTTCGATTCCTTCTTCCTTCTTCCCTCTAGACGGTCTTGCCGGCTCTGATGTTCCATTACCCATGGGTTCACTCTGGTTGGATGGGTTGGGGGACCCCGTGCCGACCTGTATTGGATCTATTTGGCGGGTGTACTGAAGAGCTAGCCGATAATCTGGAGTGTTCCTTTCGTCCTTTTCTTTGTAATCTTCTTTGCTGCTCGTTGGTATTGACGTTGATGAACGACTGTGCCCGATTTCTGATGGTTCTCTGCCGGTACGTTCCTTCCAGTGTGATGGGTCGAGGGGAGCCTGTCTTTTATCTGGTCTGGAAGTATGGGCTGGAGCGCCGAAGAAGTTGGAGTAGCCTTGTTCAGTCGATGAAAATCCTTCTGATGCGGTGAGTTGTTTTGCAGCTGTCATAGTTGCTATTGTGAGGTGATTACCTCTATTTTCGATGAATGATGATTTGCTGGGCTGAAGATGGAGTCCTGGACTCGTCTGCTGGTCCTGGCGCAATCATCTGATTTATTTTGGAATGGTCTAAGCCATTTCCCTCAGACTACGTGAAGCTAATTGATGGATTTCACTCGTTTTCTTACCGTAAGGTATGGTCTGGTTTAAAGAATTTGGTTGAATTGTTGGTTGCTTGGCCTACTTGGTCCGACCTCTGATTCTGGTTAGTTTGCTCTATCTGGGTTGTGTTTCCTGCTGATTATGATCGCTAAAGTTGAGGACTTTGATTCCTCTGATTTATGGTTTGCTGCAATGTTCAGTATATGCCTTATCTGGCTGTTTATTGTTTCGATTGCTGCGACTAGTATGGGTTTGAGGGAATTTGGAATTATCTATTGTCCCGTTTTCTTCTGCATTTTTTGTTTGCTGATTCTGCGGGTGCTGGTGCTGACCATGCCCTGTGTTAGCTGTAATTGTTCTGTTTGAAGTTGTCTCTGCTGCTGGCAATCGGTCGTTGAAGCCTGCTTCCTGGTGGCTGGAAAATGACATTCTGTGTTGGTGGAGGCCCTTTGCTTGTCGCCTTTTGTGCAGTAGTCCTTTGGCTGTTGTCTGGTATATGCTGCTGCAACTGATGCTTGTTGGAGGCAAACAGAGCTGCTGTGCTTGCAGATGTGAAATTAGATGCTGGTTGCTGGTTTTTTTCCCAGTATTATTTTTGCAGGATAATGCTTTTGGCAGTGCCTGCTAGTGCATTTGGTGGCCTGATGTTGGGAGCTGAAGTTGCTGCTGGAAATTTGGGGAATGGTGGGAGCCTTCGATGATGAAATCGAGTTGGGTTGCTTCTTTGCCCAATGCCCAATCAGAACTTGAAGCTGATTATGGTGCAGATTTACTGGGCAGTTGCCAGTTTATGCTGAAACTGGGCTTGGTTGCACTGCAAGATCTGGCCTGGTGTTGCTGGAGGCTGAACAGCAAGCTGTGCTTGCAATGTTGGCGGTTTTGTGCCTCCTTTTATGCTTGCAATTGGTTTTAGCGAGCTCTTTGAAGCCTCTGTTCTTTGGCGGTGCACTGGATGTGGCCTTAGGGTAGATGTGCTTTTGTTCATATGCTGCAAGTGTTGATGGTGGTTGCTGGGAGTAGCTGGCCCACTGGTTGCTGATAGCTGAGTTGAAGCAGTGAATGGTGTCCCCATTTGGTTGCTCCTTGGTGGCATGTATGCATGTTTTTTAATTTGTTATGTTATTGGGCTGAGTAGACTTTGGCCGATTTAGGAAATGCTCATCATTTTGATGTTTTTGTTGTACTCAGTGGCTCGGGGAATACCCTAACTTTTAATGTCTTATCTCCCTGTTAAAATACTTGGAGATAATGCATTGTTTTTGTAAATTTTTTCTCCCATAAATCCAAAATTCTTACTTACAAAAAAAAAAAAAAGAGCTGTAGACTACTCTCAAGAAAAATTCCTTAATGTAAATGAGGCTTTGGCTATGGAAAGTGATTCTTGGAAGCCCTCTAGATCTCGGAACAAGAAAAAATCCAAAAAATCCAAGGTTTCCCCTAGATCCTAGGGGTATGATGATGGTGCTTTACTGATTTTTTTCAAGGATGCTAATAAATTCGGTTATTGTTTGTTTGCCTGTTCTTTGAATAGGCCTGTTTGGCTGGTATAAATATGGGTCCTTCTGGATGTTATCCCAGCTCAGGCCCCTTGGCATGGTTGCCGTGCAGATGAGTTGATGGTGTCTACTCGGTTACCTGATGCAGTTGAGAATGGTTGGAGCTGCTTTTTATGGGTAGCTTCCTCTTTGGTCCTTGCTGGATTTGGTGGACGCAGTTCTTGGAACTCTGGTTTGCTGATTCTGCTTTTGTCCTGCATTGTAGCTTGTGGGGGCTCTCCACTTGGACTGCAGATGATCTTGGTTTCTTTGGTTTTCAGTCGACCTTAATGCTGATGCCAATTTGTAGCAATCCTGGGATTGTTTCCCTGTTATATTTGTTTATGCACATCTATAATGTACTCTAGCCGATGCATCTGATCTGCCGTATGGCTTCTGGAGGGTGTGTGTTGTGGTGTTTGGCAGCTGGCTTGCTGTTTATTCTCGTTTCTGTGTTAGCAGTAGTTGGATGGGTGAACGCTCCATTATGATTTGATACTTAGGAATGCGGTGGTGATGCAGATTCTGCTTACCTTGGCTGGTGTCCTCTTGTGCTTCCTTGGATGATATGATCCTTATGCTTGACCCTCCTTGCTGCTTGTCGCCTTCTGGAGCTGCTGCTGGCCTGGGCGTGTGAAACTTGGGGTTATGGCTCTTGGTTTCTTGCTGAGTAGTTGGAAGAGACCTGCTGTTTGATGCAGTTGCAGCAGTGTGGCGGATATGTTATTGGCGATCTGAGGGCTGATGCCGTAGATGATTTGCTGATTTCTGTTCTGATTCCATGTGCTTGTGTTGCAGTTTTTTTTCTTCCTGCTGTTATTGGGCTGGGCAGTTTGTTTTTGATGCTCATGCAGGTTTTGCTTCTTTTGCTGATGGTGTGTGCTGGGAATGGCTGGCCCACTGAATTGAAGCTAGCTCTTAATTGGAGGAATATTGGAGCTGGTAGCTGTTACCCTTGGGCTCCTATGATCGTTTTTGTTTTGGTAAGTAAGTATTTTGGATTATAGGGAGAAAAAATTATAAAAAACTATGTTTTAACTCCAAATATTTTGACTTGAAGATAAAACATAAAACATTAGGGCATACCCCGAGCGGACAGTACATCTGAATATACAAAATAGCATCTAGGAGGACAACGTTTACCGAAAACGACAAAATATGACATTTCCATCATAAACAAAACTGAACACAGCATGCAGAAGCTGATACACATAATCGGCTTCTCACAGTGGCACAGCAGAGGTACTTTGCACATGAGACAGCAGATTGCTCCAGCACCGAGACCAACAGCACCATCTTCGGCTGTTGAACATAGCAGCAACAACTCAACAGAAACCTTAACTCCAAGGCTCCAACCTCATCAAGCAGTATAGCGCAATACCAATGCAATTTGCATCTGAGTCATAATGGACTTCCCATAGGGCAGCAATTTAGCATCCGCCCAGCTACATCTCTTCCATCAGGAACTCAGATGCATCACAGCAGCACACGAGGATGACATACACCACCCATCCGGAATGCAAGCCCAAACCAGCACAGCCAATTGGCAATGATAAGCTAAGGCCGCACCACACATCAGATTCTCGATTCAGAACCTCACATCAAAACCCCAAACCAAGCTTCACAAATCCGCCAATTCCTTACAACTAAGGCTCCCATGATCGTGTTTGCAGCAGTGGGATGGATTCCCCTTATTTTGCTCCTCTGGTGGTTTTCCTTGCTTTATCTTGTTGTTATTTAGGTATGCTTTGTTATTGGGCCGGGTTGCATCCGGTATGTTTGCAAATTTTCACCTCGGAGAGGTTTTTTTTGCATATGCTGTTAATCTGCCAAAGATTTTGTTCATGATGATGCTCGGGGTATGCCCTAGCTCGTTGTTCTAAGTCCAAGTCGGCAAAACACTTGGAGTTATTTTTTTTTGGTAAGTAATTAATTGTATTAAATTAAATTTAAATGTACAAAGATGTGTTTTTACCAAGTGTTTTGCTGACTTTGAAAAAGACACAAAGAAATAAGGGAAACCCCTAAACACACATGACATAAGTCATTAAGAAAGATTACAAAAAATATGCCATTACTATGATTGAAATAGCCAAAAACCCCTCCGTCACGGAGATTCAAACCACACCTGGAAAAGCAAGACGATCCAGTACACTCCGTCCAGTTAGGCAGAGAATTTACTCCGGGGCTGCCTATCCATTCCGTCCAAGGAGTCAAGAATGCACTCTGGTGCCCCAGCGTTATATGTTCTAACTTTAAGGCAACAAATTTAGAGTTATAGCACAGCTTTTGTAAATTTTTCTCCCGTTAATCCAAAATACACACTTACTTACCAAAAAAAAAAAAGAATGCACTCCGGAATAAAAGACCCACGCGTCGAGTCACTCCGTCCAAAACGCAGAAAATCATTCCGGCTGCAACACTCCATCCAAAGAGACAAAGAGCATTCCAGCTAAGGGAACCACAAGCACTCCGGAAGCAATACAAGACCACTCCGTCCAAGGTGAAAACTTCACATCGTCCGTCTGAGAACCCAACACTCCAACCAAGGATGTTTAAAGAAGCACTCCGGGTAAAATTCACTCCGGAATCTTCGACAGAGACTCATCGACCAAAAAATCACACCTAAATTTTTATTTTTTTTTTGGGAACCACTCCGGAAATCGGAGCTCTCCCACTCCAGATTTCAGAGTTCAAAATTAATTTTTTTTTGGGATGCACTCCGGATTCCGGAGATAACACCACACTCTCCGGAATCCGGAGCTCTCCCACTCCGGAATCCGGAGTGCAAAAATCTTTTTTTTTTTGAAGGAATCCACTCTAGATTCCGTAGTTAACACCACACACTCCGGATTCCGGAGCTCTCCCACTCCGGAATCCGGAGTGCAAAATTTATGTTTATTTTTATTTTTTTGCAGAAGAAAGAGATCGCAGAAAGGAACACTCAGGATCTGGAGTCTTCAAGTGCAACTCCAGAAACCGGAGTCATGAAAATCAGAGCGGAACTCGTAGAAAGGAACACTCCGGATCCGGAGTCCTCAAGTGCAACTCCGGAAACCGGAGTCATGAAAACCAGAGCGAAACGATTGTTTTTTTTTTTCATAAGAGGAGGCACTCCGGCAGAAAGCTACACAGCTCCGCCTACAAGAAGTAAGCAATAAAGCATCCCGGATGACGAATGTTTCACTCCGGCAAAAGGGACACCGGAATCAACCTACGCAAGGTCATTCCGGCCAAGGAGCAACCATAGACAGCGAGCGGCACCTCAGGCTCCAAAAAAACCCCGCAGAAAAAATCACTGATCAGCGTCCGGTCTCAGAGCGGAAAGGGGGATACTCCATCTGGTCAAAACTGGTCTATCAGTAAGCGCCACAGAAATCAGGGAGTTCTCTAATTTGTCATGAACAGCAGTTGAGATCTGAGTTGCCAATTGAAATTCTGTACGTTCAGTATTCTTGAAAATACGTTGATTTCTTTCCCTCTATAGGAAGTAGACTGTAGCCGCGAGGGTGAGGCGGAAAGAGCAAGCTTTGAGGTTTCTACCTTTCCAACGGCTGGCAGCCCACAGGACATTGGAGGGCCAGTCAGGGTGAGGCCAGATAAGTCCTGCTTTAAGGCGCAAGAGCCGCCAGACGGTCGAGGAGAACGGGCAGTCAAAGAAGAGATGGTTGTGACTTTCCCTACCATTAGAGCATAGGGCACAGGATTCCAGGATGTGGAGGAAATTACCAACTCGGTCCAGGGTGCTGAGTTTGAGATGGATAGCTAACCAGAGGATGAAGGCATGGGCCGGAATGCCTTTGTGCCCCCAGACAAGGCCAGCCCATGCCACCGCAGCTTTAGGCTCCCGGAAGATCCCATACGCAGATTTAGAGGAGAAAGCCCCAGAGCGATCGGCAGTCCAGAGGACCACATCACGGCGAGAGGGGTCAGGACGGTATGGGGGCATGCATTCTACAATGCGAGTAACTTCCATATCATATGGATTGGGCCACCTCCAGTTGCCATTCAAAATGATATCTTTAACTTTTGCATCAAGTGGCAACCCAGAAATGCATCTTATCCTATCATTACAAAGGTCACAGAGAGGACCAAGCGGGTGCCAATTATCATGCTAAAGGAACGTGTCAGCACCATTACCAACATGGTACTGAATCTGGGGGCAAAGGGCAGTCTGAAGCTTCATCAGCTTCTTCCAACTCCAAGAGGCAGAGTCTGGGACTTTGAGGGTCCAAATGCATCTGTCTTTGATACGATGGTCATAACACCATGCAACCCAAATGGAATTCGAGTCTTTATTAATGATCCTCCAAAGATGACGACTCAAAAGAGCTTTGTTAGATGCAACTAGATTCTTGAAGCCTAATCCACCAGATTCTTTTGGGGTGCAAACATCAGACCATGCAACTTTTGCAGAGTATCTACCCCCATAAAAACCATGCCAAAGAAAGGTGCGAAGGGACCTATCTATGCTGTTCAAAATGGATTTAGGGAGAATGAACATGGAAGCCCAGTATAAGTGGATGCTCGAGAGAATGGAGGAGAATCATTTTTCGTACTTTTTATTTCATTTAATTCATTAAACTTACTTACCAAAAAAAAAAAGATACCAAACTAAAATGGTACAGAAGCAGCACATAACAGCAAATCAACTAATATCCGGCCGCCCAGACTGGGGAAGAAGACCGGTGTGTCCAAACCGACATTTACTGCAGATAGAGCCACGTCAGCAAGGACACAGCACCTTAAGGCATAGCGGCGAGGAGCAAGCCGGCAAACCGAATAGTCCACGTCAGCACCTGCGGCAGGTTGCCCAAACCGGGAGCGAGAGAAAGGAAGAGCAGGAATGCCCACATGCCAGCACACTAGACAATATTCCTTTTTTTTTTGTAAGTAAGTAATTTGGACTAAATGGAGAAAACATTTACATAAACAATACTTTCCTCCAAGTATTTTGACTAGGAGAGAAAGCATTAGACGTTAGGGCATACCCCGAGCAGTTTGGTACAACAGATGACCCGAAGAAAAGTATAAAACAAAACAATCCTCTAGGAAGACAACATTTATCAGCATCAACAAAATACTACCTAATGTTGACACAAACACATGACACACGAGGGGTCGAGAACTCCTAATTAGGCTGACGTAGATCAGCATATCAGGTGGTAGCATTCTAGTCCAACACAGCACATTCCAGCTAAACAACATGCCACCGAAGTCACTCCGCCACAATACACTTCAGCTTTCAAAGAGCGCAAGGCAGCTCCGGCCATCAAGAAACCAGCCTCATCGTATGCATGTTCACTCCGCTAAAGAGAGTATATAGATCACCCCGGAGTCACTCCGGTCAAAAGCACTCCAGCCTCATATGCCACTCCAGCCTCATATCTTTTTTTGGTAAGCACTCCAGCCTCATATCAAACCGGCAATAATCCCAAATCGGATAAAACCATCCAGCATTCAACAAATACGAGAGCTATCAAAACATTGGAGGCCCTCCACTAAACCATCCAGCATTCAACAGATATGAGAGCTATCAAAACATTGGAGGCCCTCCACTAAACCATCCAGATCGGTATATTGATCTGACGGAAAATCCTTATTCCATTTCAGCAGGACAATAAGAAGATCAAATATAAGCAACTTCCTCTCAGGAGGTAATGGGTCAATGTCCCTGGTTGGTTTTGGAAGTGGTTGGGGTGTTTGAAGCCCTTTTGCTGCTGCTGACTCTGCTGGGCCTAATTCTTTAGACCCTGCAGGAGTGAGTGTGGATTGAGTTTGGAGTGAGTGTGGTGGTGGAGGGTGTGTGGATTCATTATAGATTCTCCCTGCTGCCTCTTTGTTTCTTGAATATGTTGGGTATGCAACTTGCTGTCTTGCGTTCCTGAATTGGTATTGCTGTTGATAGTAGGATGCGGATCCCATCTTTGAGTGAAGAAAGATGGATGCAGGTTTTTGGTAGGCATTTTGGTATGCTAGTTCAAGCTGCTGATGGAACATGGCCTTGATGTGGATGGGGTTGGTCACGACCTGTACTCTAAAGCATTATTTTGGAGCTGAAACAGATTTACACTAAATGAGACTGGTGCGCAGCTAGTCTGAAGTTGGTGGCTCTGCCAATTTTGCTGCCCCTGAAGTAGGTAGCAGGGTGAATGGCAAATTTTGGAATGCTGAGGATGAATTGGATGCAGTTACAGCCGTGCTGATGATGGTGTACTTTTTTTTTTGGTAAGTAAGTATTTTGGATTAATGGGAGAAAAAAATAGTACAAAAAATATGTTTATCTTCAAGCATTTTGACTTGAAGATAAAACATAATACCTAGGGCATGCTCCGAGCGGATAGTACATTTGAAAATGCAAAAATACCTCTAGGAGGACAACGATTACTGAAAACGACAACATATGACAATTCATCGTAAACAAGATTGAAACCATCAACACCATCTTCGGCTGATGGATAGCAGCAACAACACAAAATAAATTTTGGCTCCAAGCTCCAAAAAACCAATGCCATTTGCAACATACACGATGGATTTCTAGGGGGCATCAATTCAGCATCCAATCCCACAGGGAGAAATCCATGGACAAGGAGGCAATTCCCAGTCCATAATTGCAACCAATTCCAGATAGCCAACTCCAAGCAGCTGAGTACAGAAACCATTGCATCATTTAGCATGAGAGATGAAATCAGAAGAGCCCCTCAGATATGGACAGAACAGCCATTCCACCTCCACGCAACCGAACAGCTGCAACCCAACTCTCACCAGCATATGGTTACAACAGCATAGGTTCCACCCACCCACAAGGCAATTGCAGAACTGCCCACATGGATTGAACCTCTGAGCCAATCAGGCTCACAGCAAACCCACCACAGCAGGATCAATTGCACCCAACAAAGGATCATCAACCATTGCGTCCAAGCAGAGTTTTGCAAAGCAGTAGCAACAACACCCTGGCAGTATTAGACAGATAACTGCAGTCCAAGGGACTGCAACACCATCCCACCACACGAGAGCAGCAGACAGACAGGGCACCCCTCAACAAGAAGGAAGATTAGTAACCAAACGGTACCTCAGTCAACTACTCATCCCTCAGCCAAAACGTCCCAATCCAGAAACACATGGGCTCCCCAAACCCCATCACAAATGGGACACACAGCCAGGGACAGAGCAACACCAGAGGACAATCGGCTCCTTCAATTCCTTTGATATGAGACAGCATCCCACTGAAAAGAAGCTATTGCAAAGCAGCAAAAGCAACAAACTGGCAGAAATCACCAGACCACAGCAATCCAA
The DNA here is from genome assembly GCA_025585075.1 of Nepenthes mirabilis. Taxonomy (NCBI): domain Eukaryota; kingdom Viridiplantae; phylum Streptophyta; class Magnoliopsida; order Caryophyllales; family Nepenthaceae; genus Nepenthes; species Nepenthes mirabilis. The sequence continues at coordinate 11,418 of JAODPA010054598.1, forward strand.
AGGA
>JAODPA010054609.1:0-11420 GCA_025585075.1 Nepenthes mirabilis
TGCGTCCTCGATACAAATTTCTAATGGGTTTGGGTTACGTTGATGGTTGAATCCGTCTCCGTCCAACGAATCTGAATCCTGCACATTACTAAAATAAACGATAGGTCAGGTGCCGGCGGGATATTATCCCACAGAAAATACTCCGACGCTCAAGTCAGTAAAATAGCCTTCCAAGAATCAATAAGGTAAGAAAAATGAGGTGAACGAGAAGGAAAAGTAGGGAATGTTTGTGGTGACGACTTGGCTCCTATAAAGAGAAGTTAGCGTCGCTCGTGAGGAGCTCTGGCTTCTGGCACTAAGTTCTTGGGGGGGACATAGTGACAGAAGGGAAAGGGTGAGAGTCAACGCCTTGTAAGCATGATAGCTTAATAGGGCGCCATATGAGCTTACAAGGGATTCCTTGCAGGAAAGAAAGCCCGTTGTTCGTCTTTGTGTGTGCGTTTATTTGCTGAGAAAAGGCCTGCCCTGAAGTGTGGAGTCCATGGCCTTCTTATAGTTGAGAAGTTGGGCTTCCTTCATTAGGCAGGAGTGCATGATTCTTGCACTCTGTTGGGCCAGTTCCTTTTCTTGGCGTTGACTTTAATGGCGGTAACGGTTTCTTGGATGAACTGCCTTCCTTCTGTCTTCATAACAGCTAGGGTTTTCAGCAGACAGGAGAGAGAATCCAGCGCTTTCCTCATGGGGGTGTGCTGAATCAGTTGGTGATTGTTGCCGTAGAGTTGCCTTTTGGGAGGGCGCGAAATCAAGGAAGAGAGCCGTTACTAGTCGCAGACGAGAATGCAGGTCAAACTGGGCCTCACCCACATGATGCTTGTCCATGGTCTGGCCTACTGTAGCGTTGTCGGTCAATGAAAATGTTAACCATCCTTTGTATCGATTGATCATCCTTACGCTGATCTCCTTTTCCTTTCGTCCGGTCAACGGTTCGTATTAACCGTTTAGACTTACATGTGGACCCTTGTGAATTTGGGCCGCTCCTCCTCCTCAGGTCAGCCCACTGTGGGCGTAACCCATCATTAGCCCCCCATGCTGGTGGCCTGAATTCTGATCTCCAGTATGTTCATGGTGGGTCTCGTGCCTTACTGCCTGTCAGGTCTTGCTATTCTAGAGAGTTAGCATTGACCGTAATGGTTGACCGTCCGAGGCATAGTCTGAGAATTTGCTGAAAAATGTATTGACCGGATTAGTTGATCATCCAGGCTAGAATCCATAGAACTTGTAGAAGTGGAGTGATGCACCATCATGGGCCGTTTCGTTAGACAAAAAGGTGGCCACGTGTCTACACACGGTGAGTTGAAGATCCCGGCAATTAATGCATTCGGGGATCCAATTTGTCGGTGACCATTCAGGAGGTGCAACATGGCAGCGATGATGGTGGTCTTTTACGAGGCGGTTATGCCAACCAGCGTTTACATTGCCCTTTAAACTGCCCGTTTGTTTTTTTCTTTTGATTTTTTCACGCTTTCCTTTATCTTATTGATTCCTGGAATGCTGTTTTACTGACTTGAGCGTCGAAATATTTTCGGTGGGATAATATCTTGCCAACATTTGACCCCTCATTTATTTTAGTGGTGTGCAGGATTCGAAGTCGGTGGACGGAGACGGATTCAACCATCAACGTAACCAAAACCCGTTCGAAATTCGGATCTAGGATGCATCATTGGCGCCGTCTACAGGAAACAATTACTAAAAGCCTACCACCTCGTTTAGATACTTTCCTTAGCGTCACCATCAAAAACTTCATATCACATCCTGAAATGGTGAACACGAGGGCATAAGCGAACGAACCCACCAAGGATGTGACCTCATCCAACTAGGACCACGCTGCTAGTACCCTGATTAATGGGACGATTAATGGGATGCTCGCCCCTTTCTTCCAAAATCTTGTGGAGCACATGCAAAACACAAACAAGATGTTCCAAATACTCTATTCCCACCACGAGCTCGCTCAGTAGGGGGCTCCACCAACAGCAGCCCCCGTACCGGCCTCCAAAAGGGGAGGCCAGAGGAAGAAGCTAGCCAAGAAATCCAGAAGTCTGGCCAACATTTAGGTGCCAGAGCCCTCACAGGCCCAAAGCCGACTAAGGCCTAGGGAGCATTCAGTCAGCATGACTTCGGATGAAAGTTCGGAGTGAAGCAACCCCCGATATACTAGGGTGGAATCAAGGAACCGAGTCGAATAAGCCTCTCGGGCCATCAGATCCACTAGAGACAGTAGCCGGCCGGCAACTGGCCACGTTAGAGAATGGATGAAGTTGAGGACATTCCTTAATTCCAAAAGATCAGCCAGCACAGTTCGAGCAGATCTAAGATGGGAGAAAATCTGGACCCGCAATGAGCGCGCGGCAAATCTGGATAGATCTCCTTTCACGGCGTAGATCTTGAGCCATCCCATGCCCATAATGTTTAAAATGTCAACCCTTGACTCGTACGATGGGAGTACTGATCATGTTGACCACCTTACCCACTTTTGCACCCATCTGGGTCTACAAGGGTTGGAGGACGGAGCCATGTGTCGCTACTTTCTGCTCACATTAAAAGGGGACCCGTACATCTTGTTCCATCATCTCCCCTCGAATTCGATCCAAAGCTTTTGAGAGCTAGCTGACCTCTTTCTATCACAATATGCCTCCAGCCACCGAGAGGAGAAGCAACCTGGGCACCTATCGCATATCAAGTAGAAACATGGGGAGAATCCATGGAAGTTTCTGGATCGCTTCGTCGCAGAAGCTAGACAAATCCTTAGGCTCACAGAGGAGATGAAACTAGAGTTTCATCTCCGCTTTGACACATGGAGATTTCTTTAGGAACTTGGCACATAAGAGTTCGCAAACCTTTCAGGAAGCGGAGTCTACCACCAGTGCCTACGCGGTGGCAGAGAAGGCCAATTAGGCTAAGCATCCCGAACAGACCGAACAGCTTTGCTCTTTCTCGGCTGTAGGAAAAAGGAAGTACGACAACGGTGATCATTCCTACCGGAAGCACCACAGGGCGGGACAGCTGAAGCGCAAGGACTACGGGCCAATCAGCCTAATACCTTTGACCGACACGCATGAAAACATCCTCATGCAGATTTGGGGTGAGAAGTCCTTAAGTGGCCAAAGTCGCTTAAGAAGGGGGAAGGGGGGAATCCAGCCAAGTGCTGTAATTTTCATCGATCTCTCAAACACTCCACAAAGGATTGCAAAACACTTCAGAGCGAGATAGAAGAGTTGATCTGCAGAGGCCACCTTACCAGGTCCATTAAGAACCCTAGCCAGAACTCCGACATAGCGAAAGCAAAGGCCCGGAACCGTCTCCTCCACGGAATCGGGTTGCAGAAAAAGTAGTCAATATGATTACGACTTGACCTGCCAAGACTCCAGTAGACCATAGGGAGTAGCATGTCGAAAAGAAGTAGCGAACCGAGAATAACGTCATTAGTTTTAGTAATGATTATCTTGAGCATGTAATCTCTTTCCATGTTGATCCCTTAGTTGTATCTGCCCTTATTTCAAATGGTAGCGCCGACTACCAATTGAAACAAATATTCATTGATAATGGAAGTTCACATGATTTGCTTTACCTTATTGCGTTTTTAAATTTGGTGTAAAAAAGAGTCAGTTATAGCTTGTCGAAGGCCCATTATACAGTCTGGACAATGAATTGATGCACGTCCAGGGGTCAATCCAGCTAGAAGTGACCCTGGGTACATACCCAAGAACGATAAGTCGAACACTCACCTTCTTAATAGTCAACCTGCCTTCCATTTATAACGCTATACTAGGCCATCCCTAGCTAACAGCGTTTGGGGTTATCACTTCAATACCGCATCTCAAAGTGAAATTCCCAACGGCTTGTGGGGTAGGCAAAGTACTCGACGACCAAGTCACTGGACGGACTTATTACATGTCCCAGATTGCCCCAAGCGGTAGTATTAGATCGGTAGGAGAACTTGACCATTGTGACGAGGTAACTTTGCAGCAAGCGCAGTCCAGAGAAGTAACCGATCTAATCCCTATAAACGCTGAAGACCCGGAGAAGTGTGTACAGATTAGTGGCTCACTCACAGGGACACTGCGCGATGAGTTAATCACTTTTTTACGGCGGAATACCGACGTTTTTGCATGGACTCCGGTGAACATACCTGAGATTTTAGCCGGAGTAATGGTCCACAAATTAGGCCTGTCCCGGCAGTAAGCCCATCAAGCAGAAACGGTGAAACTACTCCATGGAAAAATTAATCGCCATCCAGGAAAAAGTAAAAAAGTTGCTGGACGCCGACTTCATCAGGGATGTCCAGTACCCAGAATGACTTTCTAACGTCATCCTGGTAATGAAAAGTTACGAAAAATGGCGAATGTGTGTCGACTTCACCGACGTTAACAAAGCCTGCCTCAAAGACAACTTTCCATTATCCCGGATCGACCTATTAGTAGACTTGACATCTGGACACAAGCTGCTAAGCTCAATAGAAATGTACTCGGGCTATAATCAAATTCAGATGAGCTCAGAGGACGAGGAGCATACCTCTTTTATGACAGATCAAAGGACCTATTGTTATAAGGTAATACCTTTTGGTCTAAAAAATGTGGGCACCACTTACCAACGACTTGTAAATAAGATGTTCGAAAAGCAGATTAGTCATAACATAGAGGTATACGTCGACGATATGCTCGTCAAGAGTAAGGTTACCAAGGACCATATTCGAGACCTGGCTGAATCTTTTGAGATGCTCCGCACACACAAAATGAAGCTGAATCCGGTTAAGTGTGTCTTCAGGGTGTCCTCGGGGAAATTCTTGGAATTTATAGTCTCCCAGCTGGGGATCGAGGCAAACCCGAAAAAATTAAGGCTCTCACAGGTATGTCTCCCCCGTAAACCGTCAAAGATGTCCAGCGATTAACTAGGCGGCTGGCGGCGTTATCCCGCTTCCTGACAAAATCAGGCGATAGGTACCAATCATTCTTCAAGGCATTAAAGGGAACAAAAGCAAACAGGTTCCGGTGGATGGTAGAGTGCTAGACAGCCTTCGACGAATTGAAGCGGTATCTGGCCAGCCCACCATTGCTAACGTCACCCAAAGATGGTGAGGAGCTGTATCTCCACCTGGCAGTGTCGGAGGTGGCCCTCAGCTCTGTCCTTGTACACCAGGACTTCGACATCCAATGGCTGATCTATTACGTGAGCGAAACATTGACCGACCTAGAGACATGCTACCCATGCACCGAAAAATTATCCTTAGCTCTTGTCTTCTCTGCCAGAAAATTGAGACCTTACTTTCAGGCTCATCGTGTGATTGTTCTCACCGACCAACCTCTGAAGAACATCCTCCAGAAACTTGACATTTTTGGGCGGTTGGTCAAGTGGGCTATCGAATTGGGAGAGTTCGATATCAAGTTCCAACCCCGACCCGCCATTAAAAGGCAGGCTCTAGCAGATTTTATCGTCGAGACCATGACACCGACTCCCGAGGAATAGCCCGCTAAGGAAGCAAAACGGTCGAGGGAAGAACCGAAATGGGTCCTCAATGTGAACGGATCATCAACGGGTTTTGGCAGTGGAGTCGGAGTAGTCCTACAAACGCCAGATGGATTTGACGTGAAGTACTCACTCCGCCTTGATTTCCCAACAACCAACAACATTGCCTAATACAAAGCCCTGTTGGCTGGGTAAAGACTGGCCAAAGAGTGCTCAACTAAACGACTGGTGATCTACAGCGACTATAAACTGATCATCAACCAAGTTAATGGGAATTTCGAGGCATCCAACTCTTACCTGGCAAAACTTGGCCAATGCAAAGGAGGTGAGCAGAAGATTCAACCATGTGACTCTCGCCCATGTTCCCCGAACTGAAAACTGGAAGGCCGATCATCTCGCCAGGGCGGCAGCGGCCAAAAATCCAGAACAATATTCAAGGGACATGCAAGAAATTATTGGCACCCCCAGCACGAAAGAGTGGGAAGCGATGCAGATCTCAGAAGTTGAAAATTGAATGACTCCATACCAAAAATACCTAATGGATGGAACACTTCCGGAAGACGTGGTCGGGGCTAGGCAGGTCAAAAAGTCGGCCGAATGATACACCATGGTCGGCGGACGACTATATCGTCGTGCCTACTTGACTCCATATCTCCGATGTCACACCCTAGAGGAGGCCGACTATGCTCTAAGTGAAGTCCATCTAGGGATTTGCGGATCACATATTGGCGGCAAAAACTTAGCATTCAAAATTATGCACCAGAGTTACTATTGTCAGACGATAAAAAATGACGCACTTGAGTTCGTAAAAAGGTGTGAAAACTACCAACTTCATGGCAATCTCCACCACCAATCGTGCATAGAACTGAAGTCCCTCCAGGCCCCTTGGTCCTTCGCGCAGTGGGGGCTCAACATTCTTAGCCTGTTTTCCGTCGCATCGGCGCAAAGGAAACTTATTATCGTAGGTATCAACTACTTCACTAAGTGGGTTGAAGCCACCTACTGACCAAAATCACAAAGCATAACGCTCTTGATTTCGTCCGCCAGAATATAATCAGCAGATTTGGAGTTTCCAAAGCGATTGTCACCGACAATAGAAGTCAATTCTCGGGGAAGCGTTTCACCAAGTATTGCGCCAGTCTGGGTATCAGATTGGTCGACACTTCGGTGACATACCCGCAAGTAAATGGACATGTGAAAATCATGAACCGCACATTACTCCACGGACTCAAGACTAAATTAAAGGACGCCGGGGGCTCATGGGCGAACGAGCTGCCTTCCATCCTCTAGTCATATCGAACGACCCCAAAGGAGCGAACCCGCGAGACTCCCTTCAACCTTTGTTACGAAACTAAAGCGGTAATTCAAGTCGAGATCAAGCTTCCAAGTTTAAGGGTCGAATCCTTCGACCCGCAAGGCAATTCCCAGAAAATTAGGGAACATATGGACTTATTGTAGGAAGCTCGCAACGCTGTCGGGATGCAAACCGCAACCTATCAACAACGGGACGTGCTCTATTACAATAAGAAGGTAAACGCGTGACAATTCGTCGTTGGAGACATGGTTTTGCGGAGCGTCGAAGCCACAGGCAAGGTCGCCAACCGTAACAAGCTCTCCCCAAACTAGGAAGGGCCTTTCCTGGTCTCCGTCATCCTGCAGAACGGAGCATACAAGCTCCAGACCCAGGATGGCAAGTTGATTCCACGGATGTGGAACATGACCCACCTCAAGTGCTACTTCCAGTAAGGGCCCAGGTATGTCACCCGTATGTGTGCTCGAAAGAAAATGTACTTCTTTAGTAAAATAAGTGTATTTTTCTTGTTTATGCGTCATATCATATTATTATGTACATGTATGTATGTTTGGTTGCAGGACTAAAACGACCTAGACTGTCCTTAAGTCGGGCGGGTTTTCACCCGCTCGCTATTAAACCCTGGTTATTCAGGCGGCCTATAAACGGTTGTATTTAAACCCTAGCCATCCAGTGAACCACGAGCGGTCGTATTTAAACCCTGATCATTCAAGCGGCCCACGAACGGTTGTATTTAAACCGTGGTAATTCAGGCAGCTCACGAGCGGTCGTACTCAAGTCCTGGTCATCCAGGCGGCTCAGAGCAGTCATACTTAGACCTTGGTCATCGAGGCGATCTATTGATAGTTAAGTTAAAACTTGGAAAACCGAGTGGCCCATTTGCGGCCAAAAATCTTAAGGGGCTTAAACAGCACGTGCGACAATCTCCTACACTAAGAGGTAGCGCGATCAGTCAACGACAGTCAATAGAAGCAAGGTAGCCTGCTCGAAACATTGGCTATCCAAAGATGTGCTAGGGCAGCGCCACCAAACTATTACTTCGCGTGAACAGATCGGACTTGGCGCAACATCCAAGCCAACCCTGATATCTATTCAAAGGCCCAAGTCTTTTAGAAAACGATTACACCATCTTAAGCAAGGCGGACGGCCAACCTGTGCACGCAGAGTTGGCTGGAAAACATAGCAACGAAGCTAACAAAAGGCAAAAGATTCATAACATCCATAAAGTTGCCATTTTACTGAATATTTTTACCCCAAAAATACATCTGTTATAAAAACTGAGGAGTGAAGTGCCCGGAATAAAGCACTGATGATCCGTGGCTGACCCGGGGTTCCCCCACGAGGCACTCACGATGCTGAGCAAAGCAGTTCTCTCGATTAAAAAAATCGATTGGAAAGTTGGGATCAATCAGCCGAACAATGCACCGACTAATGTTGATCCCCTCTCATAACCGCACCAGTAGCATGTTCTCAACTTTGTGAGGGCGGATGCGGGTGGTCAATTCATTCTCTGGTACGGATATTTGCCCTGCAAGCTAGTCAACGCGCCTCATGGCTCGGTCGATCTCATCCTTGAGGCCGGCATTATCTTCTTTCAGGTTATCATTCTCTTCCACTAGACTCGACACCACGACCTCTCTAAGACTAGCATGCTCTTCTCTTCGCCGGGTGTTCTCTACCTCCAAATTGGCCAACACAGACCCTAAAGCAATCGCGTCCTCCCGGTGCTCCGCCCTCATCATCTCCAGCTCTTTGTCGAGCCAAGCAGCCAATCTATCCCTGTCAGAAATTGTTTGATCTCACTAGCCAATCGCCTTAATAACAGCGCCAGAAACTTTTTCCTTCTACAGAAACAAGCAATGTTAGCAGCAATTAAAACTAAAAAAAAGGGCAGGTTGCGAAATTTCACTTGCCAAACTTGTGCGCCGGAAGCGCTGGCTTGATACGAGATCTCGACTTAGACGACGGAAGGCCAGAAATAGAGCCCCCTCGAGTAGACCTAGTTGTCGCCTCCGCCACCGACTCCTGGCCAATCCCGTCGGCTCTCCAACAGCGGGCTTCTTTGGCATTTCCACGATCTGTGTAGGCTCCCTGGCGATGACCTCTTCCACAATCTCCTCTCTAACCCAAGTCGCCGGATGATGTTCTCCGGTAGTTGGCGCTCCTGGCTCCTCCTAATTCGCCTCAGGAGCAATCTCGACAAATGAGGGAACGGCTGGCCCAACAAGAGACTCAGCAAGTGACTCCTCAAGTTCCCCAGCAAGTGTCTCATCCAACGGATCAGCGGCACGCTCCATAATGAGCTTCGAGGAAGGATCCAACCGCATCAAGTGCTCTGACTGCAGGAGGGCAAGGATGACGCAGCTAGTGGCGAGGCGCAATTTGGCCCTATAAGCCTCAACGGTGAACTCTTCACCGCCCAAGCTGGAGCTATCTCCTATGCTGACAAGTTGACCAACCAGAACGGTCCCTGGATCAGTGGAGAAGAATGAGGAAGGCCTTATTGTTGCCACTGTGATCGACCTCTTTACCACTAGACTTGAGGGGGACTCCTTGCCGGATAGCTCACCAATCATCAGAGTCCCGGCCTTCCTCTTCGTAGTAGGCCTCACCACCTTTTGCTTAGGGGACAAAGGCCCCCACTTGGCCTTCTTGGCCTCATTGCGAGAGATCAAGTGGTCTTTTCGAAACTCTAAGTTGTGCTTTTTTACTAATCGGAACAACCACTCCGGGGACTCTGTCTCCTCCTCAAAAGGAGTCCTAGTGTAAGCATCAGGCACCTTGCCCCATTCCCGGGTCAACGGCCAGGACTCATCCACACAGACAAAAAAGAACCGATTCTTCTAATTCTTTAAAAAGTCATATATGGCAATACTAACCTAGAGACTGCCACGTAGGGTCAAGGAAATCTCTTTGTTCCCTGGTTGAACTTAAAGAGCACCCTCACCATCGCCACCATCATTCGCTTCATATGCTGACAGAGAAATATAGAGAAGGTACACAGGTACCGCACGGCGTTCGCGTGATACTGTGCAATAGGAACTTGAAGAGCCGTGAAGATCTCCAGTAGCCCGCCGGGGACGGGAACATGTAAGCCACTCCTCAAGTGGGCCTTGTAGATGGTAACGAAACCCTTAGGGGGCGTACACGTCCTGTCTTCCTTGATAGGGACCCGAAAGACTATCTCTTTCAGAATATTGTATTCCACACATAGCTCCTTCACATCGGGTTTCCAGAGGATGGAGACAATCTCAAGAACGGAAGCCATGAATGTGGAAGTAAGGAAAAGTTACATAACACTCAAAAAATTCTCACTCAAAGAAGATAAAGGAAAGCGTGGAAAATTCAAAATAAAAAAACGAACGGGCAGCTTAAAGGGCAATGTAAACGTTAGTTGGCATAACCGCCTTGTAAAAGACCACCATCATTGCTTCAATGGCACGTCACTCCACTTCCACAAGTTTTCCGTATTCTAGCCTCGACGGTCAACTAATCTGGTCAATACTTTTTCCAACAAATTCTCAGACTATGCCTCAGATGGTCAACCATTTCGATCAACGCTCCCTCTCTAGAATAGCATGACCTAATGGGCACTAAGGCACGAGACCTACCACGAACATACTGGAGGTCAGAATTCAGACCACCAGTATGAAGAGCTAGTGATGGGTATGCCTACAGTGGGCTGGCTCGAGGAAGAGGAGCGGCCTGAATTCACAAGGGTCCACATGTAAGCCTAGACGGTTAATACGAACCGTTGACCGAACGAAAGGAAAATGAAACCAATGTAAGGACGGTCAACTGGCACAAAGGATGGTCAACATTTTCATTGACCAGTAGCACTACAGTATGCCGGCCCATGTACAAGTATCATGTGGGCCAGGCCTAGTTTGACTTGCATTCTCGTCTGCAACCAGCAATAGCTCTCTTTCCTGATTTTGCGCCCTCCCAAAAGGCAACTTCACGGTAACAGTCACCTGCTGATTGATTGCACCCCCGATGAGGAAGGCGCTGGATTCTCTCCCCTATTTGCTAAAAACCTTAGCTGTTATGAAGACACAGAAGCAAGGCAGTTCATCCATGGAACCATTACCGCCATTAAAGTCAACGCCAAGAAAGAAGCTGGCCAAACAGAGTGCAAGAATCATGCACTCCTGCCTAAGAAAGGACGCCTAACTTCTCAATTATAAGAAGGTCATAAACTCCACACTCCAGGGCAGGCCTTTTATCAGCAAATAAAACACACAAAGACGAACAACAGGCTTTCTTTCTTGTAAGGAATCCCTCGTAAGCTCATACGGCGCCCTATCAAGCTATCATGCTTACAGGGCGTCAACTTTCACCTTTTCCCTTCTATCATTACGTTCCCCGAAGAACTCAGTGCTAGAAACCGGAGCTCCTCATGAGCGACGATAACTTCTCTTTACAGGAGCCAAGTCGTCACCACAAATGTTCCCTACTTTTCCTTCTCGTTTACCCCTTTTCCCTTATCTTCTCGATTATTGGAAGGTTGTTTTACTAATTTGAACGTTGGAGTATTTTCGGTGGGACAAAATTCTGCCTGCACCTGACCACTCGTTTATTTTAGTGGTGTGTAGGATTCGGACTCGGTGGACGGAGACGAATTTAATTATCAATGTAACCTAAACCC
>JAODPA010054620.1:0-11419 GCA_025585075.1 Nepenthes mirabilis
ACTACACAGCAGCTCACAGCCAAGTTCACCCACTACAAGATCAGATCCCAATTCCCATCATTAATGAAGGAGCCCAAGTTAAACTTCAGCTGTTGTCATCCAACAGCAGCAAATGTAGGAGCCCACTACTTCAGATAACTGAAACCTCGTTAGGGATAGCCATCAATCAGCAAGGGGTCAAGGCACCCGGATAAGCCAAAGGTGGGAAAGCAGCAGTCGCCCAAGGGTCAAGCTGCATCAGAAGCCAGCAGCGCCACTGAAAAACCTCATCCATGTACAAACAACTACCTCACCTTAATAGGGTAGCTCCAAAGCAAAAAACCTTAACAAGGTCAGAAGATTGGGAACCCAAGCAAACCAAAAGGGGGGCGCACACCCAGCGTTATTCAGGCCAAAACGCAATTCAACGGAAGCAACAGCATGGAAGCTGGAATTAAACATAGAATCAAAAAAGACAGGGTCTCAGGATACCACAGTCAACCTCTGGATTTCCGAGAGCCAGCTTTTTTCTTTTTCCTAGTTGAAGACATCTTCCATTCATTTTCCATACCCCTCAAATCATCACCCAAAGAGGATTTCGAGGAGTATTTCAACGAAATCCTCTTGATTGAGGAAGGGGTAAGCAAGTATTCATCCAAGTCCAATGGGTGAGATTCAGACCCGGAGTCATGGGAGGTTGAAGCCACTTCTATACCCTGAGGATCCACAGCCAGGTCTCTGGAGGCATCCAAGAGGCAGGAATGAGGTCCATTGTCGGCAGGAAAGGTTGAGGGAACAGCCAAGCCCAATTGGGAGGAAATAGGGTCCTGATTTATAGGCCTAACGATATCCAACTCAGACGGTTGTGGGTCAGCAACATTCAGCAAGGATGAACATTGGCCAGAAAGGGCCTTAGCATCAATTAGGGGTTCGGCCAATTGGGTACCACAATCCTCATGAAGGACAGATGTGGAGGGATGGACCAAGTCCGGCATTAAAGCATTGGGAGAGCAGGCTTTAAGGTCCAGAGGGGGTAGCGAATCATCTGAGGTGCTGGCAGACTGATCCACATGAGGCAGAGCCTCCAGCCCATGGCCAGGAGCAGCCCCAATTTGGGAATTACTCTCAACCCTAGAGATGGGAACACAGCCATCAGACGTCTGTACAGAGCAAGGCAGTGGAGTGAGTTTGGAATGTTCCACAGGAACAAAACAGGGTGGGATGGAGCAAGAATTACCAGTAGAAGATTTGGAAGCCTTGGAACGGCATCGAGCTTCATCATGCCCCAGCAGATTACACCGATTGCATCTGATTGGCCTCCAGCTATACTCAACCTTCACCACAATGGGAGCCGAGTCATGGCACGACTTAATGGTAAGACATTTGGGAAAGGGGTCATCGACCCCCACTTCAACACATATCCTTGCATAAGAAAGGTTCTCCATACGGGCGGTTCGGGGATCCAGCTGAAGAGGAACACCAACTGCGCTAGCCACCCAACAAAGGCCGTCCAGAGTCCAGTAATCGAGTAGCACATTGAGGAGTTTTATCCAAATGGGAAAGCAATTAAGATCCACCTTGTTCAAGATCATGCCCGGCATCCAGCGTTTGAGGAAAATGGCCTTCCCCGCCAGGAGCCAAGGACCGGCTTGTGAACATTTTTCCAACATCTCCAGCAACGAGAAACGGAAGAAGAAAAAACCACGTTCGTTACACGCTATGTGAATGAGCCCGAAACGTGCCCAAATCTTCTTCACTATTGCTTTAATCGCAAGAAAATGGGGAGGGGAATCATAGAAATGGCCTACCAAAGAACATCCCCAGAATGCGTGTCCTTCGGTTACGACCTCTGGTGGAGGAGAGAAGACGGACTGATCATTCCCACCAACCAGAGGGGGGAAGAATTTCAGTTCCTTCCGAGCCTCAATGCTGTCCTTACGAACAATATCTGCCCATCGGGATGAGCTCTGCGCATGGCATTCGGAGGCGCAGACTGAGCCTTTAGGTTTCGGAGAGTCCAGAAACTTAGAGTCTGGAAGATGAGACGAAGGCAACTCAGACGTTGGGGACGAAGGAGTAGAGAGGACAAGGTTTACGGAACTCTGAACAGAATCCAAGTGGGGCTCGAGATGGTCAGCCATGGCGGACGAAGACGGGAATTCAAAATCGAAGGCGAAGATGAGAATTCAAATTCGAAAACGGGACGAATTTGAAAAAGGAGAGAGAAGAGAGCGTCTCTCTCTAACTTTCTCTCTCTAACGAGGAGAATACCATATATCTGTTCTACTGAACATGAAGCTGGAATTTCCAACTATTGGATTGTGATGGAGATCGCTGGTTTTGCTGGTGGAGTTGGCATGTTTAAATCGGGTATTAAGGCTGATGGGAAACTTATCAGATGGGATGCTGAGTACTGCATCTGATCAATTTATGGTGCTGTTCGGTCTGAATTGCATTTTGAGGAATTTTTTCTGTGTTAAGGGTAAGCTTTTTAACGTGACTGGCCCCACCACTTTGCGGCCCCATAACCCAGAAATCCCGAAGGATTTTTTGGGAGGCTCAGTACCACGGGTGCTTCCACGGAGATTCGAACCCAGGTGGAGAGGGAAGGCGTAAGCGTTATTCACCACCAGGCCGAACTCCGCTTTGAGGAATATGATTGCTGGTTCTCATTGCTAAAGGTGGGACTTGGTCCTGTTCTGAAGGTTTGCTGTGTTGTTGCTGCAATCTTTTCTGGTTTGCATTGCAGTAGTCATGACATTGGTGGGTCAGGTTTTGCTGGCTCTCTGATGCTGTGGTAGGCAACTGGATTGTTTCTTTGTGAGCTGCTGTCTCATGTTTAAGGATTTTCCGTAGCTGGGTGTCCCCTGGTGGTGCTACTGTCTGGATTATACAGTTTGTGGCTTTGGTGCATTGCTGATCTGTTTGTGCTGGCTTGGCATGATGCAGATTGTGCTGGTGTCTACCCATAGTTTTGGAATTGGCTAATTTGCTATCCAGATGGCATGGGGTTGTAAATGCTATTGGTTTGCTGAATCGGATGGAACTATGCCGCGTGCACTATGATGGTGGTATCGGGATGCTGATGCTGATCTTCTGCCCGGTGTGTTGCTGATATTGTGGGAACTTGATGCAGGCTGAATGCTGCACCTGGTTTTCAGTGTTGCTGGTAGTGTTGGAAAGGCCTCGACTGTCATGTTGCTGCTGCTCTATTTGCGGTCCTGCCTGGTGGAGGGATGTTGATGTAGTACAGCGACTATGATGTGGTTTTGGGTTGAAGTTGAGTGCCTCACCAGCCTGATGATCTAGCAGCTGGAACTTTGCTTAGCAGCTGGTTGACGCTGGATGTGGAAAATCGTTGCTATTGTTGTTTTTCCCTTGCTGGTTGGTGCTGAATTCGGATACTGACCTGCTGCTGGCAGTGGTGAAGTGTGACCTTTTGATGCAGGGTGCCGATGTTGTTCCTGTTGCAGATGGCATGGCTTCTTTGGCATGCTTAGTAATGATAGCCGACTTCGGGGCTTGGTACAAGGAGGTAATGATAGTCCTCCTCGTGGCATGGTACAAGGAGGTAATGATAGCCATCCTCGTGGTTGGTACAAGGAGGGAAGGATAGCCGACCTCGGGGCTTGGTACAAGGAGGGAATGACAGCCGTCCTCAAGGCTTGGTACAAGAATGTAATGATAGCCGTCCTCGGGGCTTGGTAAAAGGAGGAAATGATAGCCATCCTCGGGGATTGGGACAATGAGGGAATGACAGCCGCCCACGGGGCCTGGTACAAGGAGGTAATGATAGCCATCCTCGGAGCTTGGTACATGGAGGTAATGATAGCCATCCAGGGGTCCGGTTGAAGCTGGTTGATTTATGAGGCCAGTCGCGGGTTCAGGGTGGAGCGCTGGAAGTCAGCTGATGTCGGTTTCCTGGATGGAGGCTGGATTTCTGAGTATAAGTCGATCTGTGAGGTTCCTTGAACCTGATTTGTTGCTGATGGGATTAGTGGGTTGGACCCGCTGCTCTTGTGATGTATTAACTTTCATTTACAATAGGCTTCGTAGAATGTTGGCTTTCTAAAGGTTTGCTATGTACTCCCGTATGTACTTTTCGCTCGGGGTATGCCCCAGCGGGTTATGTTTTACTCCCAAGTTAAAATACTTGGAGTTAAAACATCGAATTTGTAATTTTTTCTCCCATCAATCCAAAATACTTACTTACCAAACAAAAAAGTGATGGCTGACATGATTGTATCACGTCTGATGTATTGCTCCTGTCGTGTTTGGCAGTAGCGGTTTATAAGTTAGATCATATATTAGACAGGACCCATTTTTTGTTGATTATGTTGATCGTATGTCCTCCTAGAGAAGTTTTTTTATATTTTCTGATGTATTAGATGCTCGGGGTATGCCCTAACGGTTTATGTTTTTACTCCAAGTCAAAATACTTGGAGTAAAAATATAGATTCTGTAATATTTTTCTCCCTATAATCCAAAATACTTACTTACCAAAAAAAAAAAAGAAGTATTCTCTGCTCCTCCGATAGGGAGAGTTATGATCACCTGTTCTTTAAATGCCCTTTTTCCTCGTCCGTCTGGCAAAAATTGCGCCACAAAGCCGGGTGTAGGCGGCCCCACCCTAATTGGAATTCTAATATTTTATGGGCAGCTAAGCGGTGGAAGGGCAAAAATCTCAAAACATTTTCATTCCGCCTTACCCTTGCTGCTTCCGTCTATTTCATCTGGAAAGAGAGGAATCATCGTATGTTTAAGGATGCGTGGAACCTTAACGCAACACAACTGGTTTCCCAGATCTCTGCGGCAGTTCGGGGGAGGATTGAGGCATCCCATACAACAATTAATGTGCAGGACAGGCGAATCTTGCATAGGTGGAACATTCCTTGTTCCAACTTGCACCGGGATGACTACTGTGCCGGTCATTCTTAGGAGGATGTAACCTGATTCCGGAGCTAGTAGCGCCTGTTGAATACAGATTCCGGAGTGGTCCTTGCTATGAGGAGTCCGGTTCCGGAGTACTACCTGTTTTATTTCTTTTTTCCGGAGTTCTTTTGCTTCTGAGGACTCCGGATCTGGAGCGCTTGCTGCCTTTCATACAAAAAAAAAAACAAAAAAAGGTGTGTGATCTCTGGCGTCCGGAGTGGCTCCTGTGTGCTGCTTCTTCGGAGTTTTTGAGGCCTCCAGCTGCTGGTTTGCTTTGTTTTTGGGACTCCGGATCCGGTGTGCTTTCTTTAGGGACTCCGGATCCGGTGTGTTTTCTTTCTGCTTTCTTTTGTGCATAAAGAATCCGGAGCTCCTTTGCTGTCCCTGTTTTCCGGATTTCGGAGAAAAAAAAAATTTTGTCACATCCTAGCTTTTGATTCCGGAGTGCTCTTTCTGCACTCCGGAATCCGGAGTTCTCTTCTTCTCTGCTCCGCTGCTTTTACCAGAGCTTTTGTGAACTCCGGTTTCCGGAGTGCTTTTTCTCTGTCATTCTGGAACCGGAGTGGTGCTTTGCTCGTCTGGATTGTCCTTTCTCTCTAAGGACGGAGTGGTTTTAGTTTTAAAAAAAAAAAATCTTAACTTCCTGGGTTTTGTTTCCGGAGTGCTTTTTGTGCACTCTGGACTCCGAAGTGTTTCCTCTCTCTTGTTTCGCTTCTTTTGTCAGAGCATTTGAGAACTCCGGATTCCGGAGTGCTTTTCTCTCTGGCATTCCGGAATCCGGAGTGGTGATTTGACCGTCTGGAGTGTCCTTTGAGCCTGTTGATTAGTTGTCTGAATCCGATGCTGGTTCTCTCTAGGACGGTTTGGAGATTAAAAAAAAAAGAAAGGTTAATCAATGAATTGTTTGGGGCAGTTTCCATTGCCTCATTTTGGACGGAGCATCTCTGTTGCTTCTCTCGGTGTGACTATACCGGAGAGCTTCTTTTGACTTCTTGATCATGGTGTTGGATTCCCACTGGAACGGTGCGCTCATGTCAACTTGGTCAGATTGTTCTGTCATCTTGGACGGATTTCTTCGATTATGCCTGTGGTGTGCATAAGCTCCGGTGTGCATGTGCTTCCTTTAGCTGGATTTCTCCTCTCTCCTTGGACGGAGTGCCTCAGCCAGAGTGAAATTCTACTCTTTGGACGGAGTGCCTCAGCCGGAGTGAATTTCTGCTCTATGGACGGAGTGACTTCTCGTGGAATTCGTTGCGGGTGCTTTTTAGCCGGAGGTTATTCTTGTCTTCTAGGACGGAGTGGAATGGCAGTTCCGGTGTGATCGCTCTGCCTAAGTGGATGAAGTGTGCTGGTTCGTCTTGCCTTTCCCGGAGTGTTTTGCAGTCTCCGTGGACGGAGGGGTTTAGAGCTCTTTTTCTTCCACAGTCTGTATTTTTCTAAATGACTTGTGTCATGTGTTTAGGGGTTTTCCTAATTTCTATGCTTCTTTTCCAAGTTGGCAATACACTTGGAAAGAATCATAATTCATTGTACATTTTAATTTAATTTTAATGCAATTAATTACTTACAAAAAAAAAAGAGTTTTACACAATTCTTTTTTTTTTTTTTTGGAAACAAAAGGAGATGGCAAAGATGCACTCTGGATTCAACTGACTCAACCCCACTCCGCCAAAAAAGCACTCCGGCCAGATGCACTCCAGAAAATTACACTCCGGAAACAACTGATTCAATACTACTCTAGTCTTTTAGTGAAAAGGCACACCAGCTGCGGGGCCACTCCGGTCTCCTCTCACGCAAACCCACTCCGGCCAATGAGGGAACAAAAAGCCACTCCAACCAAAGAGCGAATAGCTTACTTCGACCACCACACCACCACCAGAAGAACAGCTAACCAAAACAGCATCAAAATTCCACTGCCAGCATCATGGACCATCCTGCTATTCTTCAAAGAAGAACCACAGTGGATCCAGCATATGTAGAAAGCTGAGCTCCAACCGATGTGTAATTTTTTGGAGTGCTTTTGGCGGAGTACAATTTGCCGGAGTGAACTTTTGCCGGAGTGCATTTTGCCTGTTCCTTTCCTTTGCCTGGAATGTGCAATAATCCGGAGTGCAGTCAGAGTGTTGAATCCATTCCATATGCTGAATGCTGAGGAAATTCCCTGCTGAATATTCATTCCATTTGTATGAATGGAATGAATTGTTGGGCTGTAGTGGTTGTCTTGTTTGCTGAGACAGACTTGGATTGAGGGGTCAGGCTGTCAGTCTGCTGTCTTGGTGCTCGATTCACAAATGTTGTATTCTGGTCGTCACTGGGCTACAGTGAGGAGATGATTTCATATGCTGCTTTTGGCCGGAGTGGTTTGAGTGATGAAGGCCGGAGTAGATGCACGTGAGATGATGCCGGAGTGGCTTTGCATCCGGAGTGCCTGTGAATCTAGAGTGTTTTTTGACGGAGTGAAATTGGCCGGAGTGCAATATTTTCGGAGTGAATTTTTTCGGAGTGCAATTTGCGGAGTGTAATTTTTCGGAGTGCTTTTGACCGGAGTGCAATTTGGCGGAGTGACTTGCCGGAGTGCATTTTGCCTGATCCTTTCTTTTGCCTGGAATTCACAAGAATCCGGAGTGTGTTGAATCCGGAGTGCTTTGGTCGGAGTGCTTGGGACGGAGTGGCTATGCAGAGTCTGGAGTGTTCTGGCGACCGGATTGCTCTATGGAATCCGGAGTGCTCTGGAGGCCGGAGTGCACTGCAGAATGCGAAAGGCATTGGATGGAGTGCACTGTATTTCCTCCGTTGTGGGACGGAGTGGCATGGGGTGCAGGTTTTGGATTTGCTGGTTCTGGTCCTTGGTGGCAAGAAGTTGCTAAAGGTCCCATTAGTAACCTCGTATCTGTTTTTTTAGATTTGGTTGTATTGTATGACCGTTTTGCATGCGGTCGTTTTAGACAAATTACACCTAGGTGTGGTTTTCTACTTTCTGTTCATCTGTTCATGATTTTCTTCATGGTATTGCTCGGGGTATGCCCTAACTCGTTGTTCTAATCCTAAGTTGGCAAAACACTTGGGTTCAGAACATCGTCTTTGTATTTTTCATTTTATTTAATTCATTTAACTTACTTACCAAAAAAAAAAAAAAGAGCACCAACCGAAACAAAGCCATCCAGTTTCGATAGTTGATAGAGCATAGAGAACCAGCTTCACAGGATGCGAGAACAAAAGATGAATTCACACTGCATTAAGCACAGCCCAAGAAAGTGCTCCTGCCAACACCTAACTCCTGCCTGTTCCTTTCCTTTGCCTGGAATGCGCAAGAATCCGGAGTGTTGAATCCAGAGTGCAGTGGACGCAGTGCTTGGGTCGGAGTGGCTTTGCAGAGTCCTGAGTGTTCTGGCGGCCGGATTGCACTATGGAACCCGGTGTGCATTGGACGGTGCACCCTTATCTGGAGGCCGGAGTGCGAAAGGCATTGGACAGAGTGTACTAGATTTCCTCTGTTGTGGGACGAAGTGGCATGGGGTGCAGGTTTTGGTTTTGCCGGTTCTGGACCTTGGTGGCTAGAAGTTGCTGAAGCTCCCATTAGTAACTTCGTATCCGTTTTTTTAGATTTGGTCGTATTGTATGACCGTTTTGCATACGGTCGTTTTAGACAAATTACACCTAGGTGTGGTTTTCTACTTTCTGTTCATCTGTTCATGACTTTCTTCATGGTTATGCTCGGGGTATGCCCTAACTCGTTGTTCTAATCCTAAGTTGGCAAAACACTTGGAATTAGAACATTATCTTTGTATTTTTTATTTTATTTAATTTATTTAACTTACTTATCAAAAAAAAAAAACTCTTAGAATACAACAGAGCTCAAAACCAGGGTCAAAGCCAGCTGCACTAAAGTATCACACCAGGTCATCATACATCTGCTGAAATCCAAAGGCAGATTAGAAAAAGACAAAAAACCCAGCAGGGGCAGCAGTCACCACAATTCAGAACCAAGCTTCTTTACAGCATTACCAGCAGCAGACATAAAACATACAGGTAGCATGTTTAGTTCAGCATCAAACCAATCAATACCATTGACAGCCACTGACAACACAACATCACAGACAAACGGCAACCATCTACATCTGACTCAGTCTCCAACCACCCGCCATTACATTCCATTGCTTCCAAGGACCACCCCAACTAATACCAAAATCAAACACAATAGGAGCAGCAAATCCATACAAAGCACAGCATGGCTCCTCAGCGTGCATGGGATAGAGCTCAAAATCATCCTGCAAAGGAGACACTTCGATCCACCACAGAAAAGAGGGAAAAAAAAGAATTTTTTTTATTGGAGCCAACGCCTAACAAACGAAAGGTTAGGCCGTCCGGCACTAGGTAAAGATGCCTTCAATTTGTCCCGAATAATATTTGTAATCAGAGAACAAATCTGGGCCAAATCCTTTGGGGTTACCAAAGCGGCTTTGGCCTGGTGGTTAAAAGGGAAAAATCCCTCGTTCCCCACCCAGGTTCAATTCCCCGCGGCGGTATCAGTGGTACTGTGCCTCCCAAAAAATCCTTCGGGGTTTCTGGGTTATGGGGCCGCAATGCAGTGGGGCCAGTCACTTTAAAAAGCTTACCCTTAACACAGTTTTACTTACCAAAAAAAGCCAAATCCTTTGGGGTGGATTTCTCAAAAAACTGATTGTTTCGTTCTCTCCATATAAAGTAGACAGTAGCCGCAAGGCACAGACGTTTGGATAGGGCAAATGGGTTCTTTCCTTTCCATTGGTGGGCAGCCCAATTAATATTTTGGGACCAATCGGGATAAGGCCATTGAAAACCAGCTTTCTTTTGGATAGAGGTCCAAAGGGAATTGGAGAAGAAACATGAGAAAAAAAGATGTTCATGATTTTCATCATCTGATCCACAAAGAATGCAAGTGTTAAATATGGTTGGGACACCATGGATACGATCCATGGTGTTAAGCCGGCCTTTAATAGCCAACCAAAGAGTAAAGGCGTTGGCAGGGATATGGAAAGTGCCCCAGACTAAGTTAGTCCATCTCAGTTTGGGCTTGGGAGGGTGGAAAAGAAAATAGGCAGTCTTAGTCGAAAAAATACCATTCGGGCTGCCGTCCCATCTCAAGGAATCTTTATGTTCAATGTTGGGGAGATAGTGGGGCATGTTTTCAGCAAGACTAGAGACTTCCTTTTTTTTTTTTTTTGGTAAGTAATTAATTGTATTAAATTAAAGTAAAATGTACAAAGAACTATGTTTTTTTCCAAGTGTTTTGCCGACTTGGAAAAAGAAACATAGAAATAAGGGAACCCTAAACTCATGACAAAGGTCATAAAGAAATAAAATTACAATAATATTCAATTACTGTAAAGGTAAAACCTATCAGGAAGCACGAGCAAAATCACTCCACACTCAAGCCACTCCGGCTTCATGAGAAAGTCACTCCGGAACCCACTTGCACAGGCACTCCGGAAACCTGAAATCAAAAGCAGCACTCCGGAAGTTTTTCGCTCCGGCCATAACTCGCGTCAGGCCACTCCGGCCCAACAGCAGCACTCCGAATATTTGCCACGCCGAAAATTCTCGCATGGCCACTCCGGACCCATCATAGTACAGATCAAGGAGATCACAGTCAAACCGGAACAAAGCACTCCGCCAAGAAGTACTCCAGCAATTATCACTCCGGAAAAAACATCACACCGAAACACTCCGAATAAAAAAAACCACTCCGGAAAACATCACACCGAGAGTAAGCACTCCGGACATTTTCACTCCGGCGAAAGAAGGACTCCGGAAAAAAGCACTCCGGTTTTTTTTTTTTTTTTATAACCAGCCCTTCATCGCCGTACAAACCCATCAATCACAGGGCAGAAGCCACAGCAGCACTCCGGCACTCCGCCTTTTAAAAAGCAAACTGCCACTCCGTCCTTAGAGGGCACAAGGCCACTCCGGCCTAAAGGGGCAAAAAGCCACTCCGGCCATAATTCACTCCGAACTTTTGGCCCAGATGTCCCAGCTGCCGAACCGCAATAAAGAGCAAAAGGAACACCCACTGCAAATCACTTAGATTTACAGGGCTTTATCTTGCTTCGAGTTATTTTTTCCTTAGCCCGATCAGGGCTACCCACGTATTTTTTTAAAATACAAGAGATAGGGCTAGGCGTGATATCCGGATCGATAACAGACACGGGCTCCATCTCCGGAGTCACTCCATCAGATGGAGGAATCGACGGGTCATGGCACTCAATAACTGCACCAGGACTGGGGCCATCAACCACAGGGACGTCCTCAGAACCGAGAATCCATGCTTGGATCTACGGAACTTGACTGGATGACAGATATCACTGCAGGGAGCCAACCTCCTGCGGTGAGGAGCACTGCTGAGGGCCTCAGCTGTCAAAATCTCAGGAGCAAACCGCACCCTCCTTAGGGATGAAGCCTGATCCAGGGTCAGATCCTCAAGCATCTCATCTTTCGAAGTCTCAGCCTTCCAAGAGCTAAAACCGGCTTC
>JAODPA010054631.1:0-11419 GCA_025585075.1 Nepenthes mirabilis
ATAAGTATATAATATGACAATATATAATTGTAACAATAGTTCTTGATATATATGATTCAAACTCAAATCTCAATATAAAATCAAGAACAATAAGATCTCCATAGATTAGCTATCAAATAGATTCTGTTGAACCTAAAATCGTCTATCACTTGAATTCTTTCGAATCCTGATACAAAAGAGGTGTCATCATATTGTGGAGATATGAAAAGAATCTCTCTAAATTTTGTTCTTCCAATATAAACTAAAGATCAATAAATTTATCTCATTATCAATTAGGTAAGTCATATGAGGTATATAGATATTCACTGCTTGACATGCAACCATCTCTACTTGTCAAAGCATTCTCCCTATAATCTAGTGTCCTGGAGACTCCTCAGGACCCAAGGAGTCACACAAATCTAAGCCCAATGCCCACTCACCGATATCCTACCATATTTTTCTACTATAGTCATATGTTTATAAGATCTCTCCATGATATCAATAGAATTCCACTACTAGATATGGAATCAATATTTAATAATGTTGACTACTCTAAGGTTATGTTTTATACATTAGAATTTTCATATATCTTCTTTACTTATCCATAGAAATGAACAATAATAACATAATAATTGAAACAAGTATGGAAGGAGAGGTAAATGATCATGTAAAGGCAAGTATAATGAGGAAATAATCCAATGTATTTGGCCGATACAGCCACTAAAAGAAATATGACTTTTGACGGTGAAATAATGGTGAAGGTATAACTTCTAGTCATTAATAATAGTATTCATAAACTTTAATGATGAAAAATTGAATAACCTCACTATTGTAAAAAATTTAATGATAGTAATATTTTTTCTTTACTATTGATATCATTCATATATATATATATATATGGGATTTAATTTATCACGATCAATTTGATACCGTCTGATATGTCTTGAGGATTCGGATTAATACACAAATTAGGGAGCTACCTTGTTGTACCTAGACGTTCAAATAGTAATGGGTTCGGTCTCCATAACTCTAAATATGAATTCTGTACACCATAATAGAACAAATAAGAGGTAAGAGGTATGCTAGATTTATTTTTTTGATATATCTTTTAATACTCAAATAAATAACCTTTCTACTTAGGCGAGAAAGATGTAAGATAGCGTGTGCGAGAATTTAGAGATAATGGAAAAGAGTATTTGTATGGAGGGTAGTGCTCCTTTTTGGTGGAGTGGCTTTAGTAGTTGTGTACTCGACTAGTGGAGTGGCTTTAGTAGTTGTACATTTATCTAGTGGGGTGTTTGACTTTGTCTCGTTTAATTGTCTCTACCTAACTTATTTCCTATTTCTCTTCTTTGAGAGAAAGGTTTTATTTATAATAAGAGGCACCATGTGAGATTCTGAATCCGAAATATGATAATGAGGGAGTAATTAAGTTGATAATAATAATAATTAGGCTTAGGATTAATAAAACAATTATTATCGGAAGCATAACAGAGCAAACAGGAGGGGCACCCGCCAGGCGCTTGAGGCATCTAGCAGGTGCCAATTTATGAATGCCTCAGGCTGTGCGCACTCGTTGTAGCGCTCGAGCGTGTAGTGAGTGCCATTTACGAGAGCCAGGCTGGGACCTATGCTCGCTTGATGCCGTGGCGAGGCAGGGGCGCGGCGAGCGCCATTTTACGAAGCTAAAAAATGAAGGGCGCCTGACACTTGCTCGCTAGGCGATCGAGTGCTGATACTTGGGAAGGCCCATATGTCCTTTTTATTTTGTTTTAAAAAAGGGGTATTTGGGGTTTTAGAGGAGAGAGAACTAGAAAGCACGAAGAGGAGAGGAAAGGAGGAGGAGAAGGAGGAGGGAAAAGAGGAAAAAGAAGGAAAATTTTGGCCATTTCACCTTAGTTAAAGTAAGAATAATTGTAAATTGGGTTAATGCAAGTATATCTCGAATCTTGTTTTCCATTTTTATTATTTTTGAATATCCCTATTTTGTTGTTCATGCTCTAAAACCCTCATCCCTTAAGATTTAATTTGAAAATGCATGAATCTCTTGATTTTTTGTTTAAGCATCATGATTATGTACATGTATTGTAACTGACTTCAATTTTGGGATTTGGCCCATGTTTTATACTCGATTTACGTTCGAAAGATTCGTGTGAAACCCTAGCACAAAATTTAGGGGTTTATGTCTAGAAACTTTGAATCTTGAAATTTGAATGCTATTTGGTGATTTGTTAAAGTTTAATAGACAACTTGTATCTGAAAGCCCCACGTGGAACTATAATGTTAAATTATGAAGGTCCTTTGAAATTGTTCAGATGATGGATTGTATGAACTTTGAATTGGCCTTGAGATATGATGAATTTTGATCATGAATTATGAATAAACTACTCTAAGTTAAATTAATCAGTAAGAAAATCAGACCTAGAACTGTCAAATAATCAGATAAGGTTCTTCGATATACCTTAAAATATTACGGTGGTAATCAAGGATAACTCCATCTATGGAGTGATACGTGATCCGCCCCTCCTCAAAACGTAATTAGAGGATAAAAATTTGAACCTTGAACCTAGACATCGAATGGAGATGGACATGAAATTTCAGATGATGGATTGTATGAACTTTGAATTGGCCTTAAGATATGATGAATTTTGATCATGAATTATGAATAAACTACTCTAAGTTAAATTAATCCGTAAGAAAATCGGACCTAGAACTGTCAAATAATCAGATAAGGTTCTCCGATATGTCTTAGAATATTACGGTGGTAATCGAGAATAACTCCATCTATGGAGTGATACGTGATCCGCCCCTCCTCAGATCGTAATTAGAGGATAAAAATTTAAACCTTGACCCTAGACATCGAATGGAGATGGACATGAAATTTCGATCCTTGACCTTAGATTGTGTAGAATGAATACAATTTATCCTCAATTACTCACTCTCTCGACTAGTAGGGCCTACTAGCTTAAGTCCCTTGAAAAATAAAGTCGAATTTTGAAGAACGATTGAAATTGGAACTGTTTTATAAATTTTGGCACTTATACATCGATTTATGCTTTGCTAATGTTTCCATGACCTTTGCCTTATTGCATTCATGTTTTTATACGCTATGATATTTGCTTTATTGTATTGCGTTTCACATGAAAGATATACCTTGCATGTTTTTTGTATTTTGTTGAGTTTCGACTCACTCTGTTAATTTTTATCCCCAGATGAAATGGTAGAATTGGTTCTTGACGAGTAAGAATAGGCAAAGCGTAGCAAAGAAGATTTTGGAGCCTCAAAGTCATCCAAAAAATTTTTGAAAATTTTGATAGTTTTGCACATAATTATCTTACTGTGTGAATGGATATTGTATATATATATATAAATGGTCATAGTATGCCTTTTACTTTGTTGGAACAATATTGATGCTTCCGTAGATCTATCTTATGGAAATAGTTTTGCTTTCGCCATTGGATTTTTTGATATGTACAGGTCCTAGATGACATATCTCGTATGAATTTTGGTATAGTAGATAGGATTAATAAATTGGAACCATGGATGAGATCATGGCTTCTGATGATCCTGTATATGAATTGTGAATATGCATAGAAGTCTATATTTGTATCCTTGCTTGATATGAACAGGTTGCATATTTTGGTTTGGTTTAATTTTAGGAAAAATTCTGTCTGTATCTCCTTAGAACTTTAGGTGATTATTCTTAGGTTTTGTTTTGTATGGTCATTGATAGAAGGTATAAAAAAAAAGGACCCATTCCATCACACATCATTTGGTTAGTGGGCCCCTGAATCAATGCATAGGTATTTTCTGTAGTGAGAGGTGTTACTTGTATGTGTAACGACTGCTTCAATTCAATGGAGGATTGCCTGGCTTCTAGTTATTGGATTGGTGCTGCCGCCACCTAAGGCAGCTCATTAAGCAAGCCATTATAATCTTTTAATGTCCGATTATTCAGGTTGGGTCTCTTGATTTAAGTGTTGCTCTATTCACTTGATGGGCTCTGTAGCATTTTTTATTAGGCCACCGGTGCTTGGGCCTCTTGTTCACTTACCTATTTGGCTAGCCCATACTTGATCGTACCCATTACTAGCCTTCTATACTGGGAGGTTTGAATTTCAACTCCTAGCATGTCATTGATGGGACACCAGCTGTAGCTCCATCAATGCACGTTCCTGTCCCAGATATTCTACTAATTTGCGGTCTTGTTTGGCATAATTTTATTCTATACAATCAATGTTAAGATTTGTTATTTTCTTGAATTGAATGTTTGTTGAGTACTCCTCTCGATTATAAATTGTGAAGTTCCCTTTGCTTTGTATCATGAGGCGTTCCTCGTCTTCCCAGTGGTGTGACCATCCTGAGCTAACATAGTGCCTTTGATGCCACAAATCAGAGTCGATGGAAGCTCTCTTATAGCCTTTGAAGTCAAAATTCAAGGATATGTTTGAATACAGTTTTGGTTACCCTCTTTTATATGAAAAATCACCTTGATTTACTTCTTTTATGTCCATGCCATAACCAGGCCTCTATTGTCGTGGCAAGGTTAAGCCATGACAAGGCCTCCATTGCCATGACTGGACAACTATGGCAAGTTTTGGCAAACGATTTTTTTAATTGCCTGACCCCATTGAAATGCTGTAGTTCTTGGAGAGAATTGTTGCGGTTCCTAGAGGGAGGGCTTTTTTTGCTCTTGTCAGGTCTTCATTCTATGTCTTCTTTATCTCCTTTCGAGTTATACTTTTACTGTTGTAAACTTATACATTGTGAAAAGAATCAATGAATAGAACTATACGAATATTATTTGTTTGTCTTTGTATGGCTTAAACATTCTTGTGTTCTCTGAATAGTTAAAGCGCTTGAATGCTATTTTTTAACTTTTAATTTTTGACAATCTAAGAATTTGAATCTTTGATAACTTGATTTTCTAAGAATTTGAAGTGCAATAATTTACTTTGATCATGCTATTTTCATGTCCGTAAATCAATCGAATTGATTTTAATTATAGTGATGTTAGGGTCACCCATCCCTAGTCTGTCGCATTGAGAATCGATATGTCAGGGTATCATAACATATGCAATGCTACAAATGTGCCGACCTAGGCATCAATGCTACTAACTATCTACCTGCTATGCTAGGAGGCATTACATCAGGCCATCATTACTATCATAGTGAAATAGACGTCCTGCAGCATATTCTGATACGGGCACATGTCTTAGCCATTATGGCAACGAGCGTCTTCAGTGCTCTAAGATGACGTCGTTTCTGGGTCTAAAGCATTTCCTGGTCCATCTTTTCAAGAGAGATCATTTCTCATTGAGGTATCGCTCGTGGATCCCTTCACTTTTGATTATTCTCTTTGTTATCATTTGTGATTGACTTTTTTCCTTTGTTTGGCCATCATAGGTGCTGGCTCGTTTGATCGTAGAAGGGCTGTACCAAAAATATGTTGAGATTTTTCGTCTATCTCAAATGTTTGCCAATCCTATTGCACTCAAGGAGATGGACATTCTGGTTGATGCTACCATTGTTGAAGAATAATAGAGTCAAGATCAGGCCGCTTTCCTAAATAGGGAGTTGTCTGAGTGGCTGATAAGATCCCAAGAGCTATCAAATGAAAAATCCTTGACCATGGATCGGATCACCTCACTCGAGAACTTGCTCCAAGAAGTTGAGCATCTATTTGCCAATATTGAAGACAAGTGTGCTTGACTCGAAGGAGAGTTGAAGATACGTTTCTAATCCGAAAGAAGTTGAATCTGCTCTAGATGACAGATTCTAGGATGAATTCTATCGTTGCGGGCGGATCATGTCTTGGTCACTCCCAACTTTCCTTTTGGCTACCTTGCCCTGAGAAATTTTAGAGCTTCTCGCCATTCAGACCTTAAGGATTCCTCGAAGCCAAGCAGGGATCCGTCTTCACGATCTCTGGGGGCTCTTGGCCTTAAGATACTCACAATGTTCGAGTGTTGGTAGATGGTAGTATTGTTGTACCTTCTTTTTGAAAGGTCCAGGTCTCCATGTTATAAATATTTTCTCATTGATAAATCAACTAGATTGTGGCAATAATTGTTGCTGATGTTGTTTTTTTATATGCCAAATTTTTGCTCAACATATTCTTTATTTTCCAACTAGGCATAATTGGCATTGTTGCCGGACTTTGTCGGACTTTAGTCGATTGACCTTATTTGCTTGATGGTGCTTCTTTCTATGAGAGGACATCCTAGCATTGTTATTTGATGGTGCTCTTTCCTATGGGAGGACGTCGTAGCACTTAAACTAGGAAAACGTCTTATTGGTTTACTAGATGTGGTTGCCATAGTCGCTGGGCTTTGTCAGAGCCTAGTCCATCGACTGCATTTGACTGATGGTGTTCTTTTTTATGGGAGAAAGTTGTTACATTTATGCATCAGGCCCTAGTCCATCGACCATCTTCGACTGATAGTGCTTTTTCTTATTGGAGGACATCATAGCATGCATGCTAAAAATGCTCCCAAAATTTTCTTTTATTTTGACATCTTTAGAAGGCATTGGACTCTTATTTGTAAGCCGCTTGGCCCCTTATGTGATAGTTTGTGTTCGACCTCATTTGGGTCGCTTGGTGGTCAAGACAACCAAGTGACCAAATGAGGTTGGACTCTTGACAAAGGTTTTGACCGTGCCTTTTGTAGGTCGACTAACAGGTGAGGATTTCACCCAACTTAAAGTTAGTCTGGGTCGATTGCTTTTATATAATGACATGTAAGAATACAAATGGACAATCAGTGTAACAAATACATTGCAATATTTAGTACGTTATACACGCATTTTGTATGTTATGTATAGAACTTACCTTTATCTAATGAAAGCTTATTGATAGTATTTTTTAAGGTGGACAGTATTCCTCGTCCTCGGGACCAATTTCTCATTCTAAGTGCATAGTTTATATGCACCATTCCGGAGAATTGTTTAGACTAGGAATAGTTTCTCCCAGTTAGAGGACGGCTTATTCTTGTCAGTGATTTTTCTTGTAACCTCTATACTCCTTAGAACTAGGTCTCCCACCTGGAGTTGGCGAGTTTTCATCTTTTTGTTATAGTATCGAGCGACGTGCTGTTGGTAAGTTGCTGTCCATAACCTTGTCGCGTCTCTAGCTTTCTCGATTAGGTTGAGGAGCTCTCTTAGAAGTTGGGAGCTGTTGTGTAGGTTGAAACTTTTAACTCAGAGACTGGATAATCTGATCTGTACCGGAATGATCACCTTTGTCCAGTAACAAAAATTGAATGGTGTTTCTTGAGTTGGTTCCCTGGGGGTCATCTCGTAAGACCACAGTACGGATGGCAGCTCGTCTGCTCAGGAGTCCTTGTGTCTTCTAACTTTATTTTCAAGCTGTGCAGTAGAGTTCAATTCGTCACTTTCACTCACCCGTTTGCCTACGAATAGGCAATAGAAGTATGAACCAGCCTGATTTTTAAATTCGTGCAGTATACGGTGAATCTCTTGCCAGTAAATTGGGTTTCATTGTTGGTCACTATGACCTCAAAAATTCCAAACTTGTAGATGATGCTCTGTTGAATGAATATTGTCGCATTTTGTTTAGTTATCCTTGCCAATGGAAAGGCCTCCACCCATTTTGTAAAATAGTTTATGGCAACTATAACAAGCTTTCTCTATTTTGACGCAATGTGTAATGGGCCTAATATGTCGAGCTCCCACTGAGCAAACGACCAGTGCCATTGCAAGGTTTAGAGCTCTATATAAGGTTAATGAGGGATATTGCCATGGATCTGACAATTTTCACATTTCTTTACAAATTTTATAACATCTCTCTTTATCGTGGACCAGTCGTAACCCTGTTGTATGAGTTTGAATGCCAAGTACTTGCCCCCACATGTGACTCATAAATTCTGAGATGCACTTTGCTCAGTGCGCAACCAACTTCTACTAGTGTCAAACACCACATATAGGGAATGGAGTACCCCATTCGGTACAAGTTTTTGTCCGTGAGGGTGTAGTATCTTACTACCCTTTTTATGCACTTGGCATCTTCTATGTTTTTGGGTAGAAGGCTTTCTTCCATGTACTTTTTGTATGGAGTCATCCAGGTGTCGTAGACGGAGATCTAAAGCATCTCTTCCTTTGTGACTTCTATGCTCGGAATAGTGAGGATTCCCATCATCTCTCTAGCGTATTGCACAAGGTTCCCAATCACTGCCACTCTCGTCAACTGATCTACCTTCCAGTTGTCTTTCCTCAGGATGTGGTGTATTTCCAATTTATCAAACGACTCAGTCAATCCATTTACTTTAACAAGATATTTTACGAGTAATGGGTTAGGTACTTCAAAATTCCTAATGACTTGGTTGACGATTAGTTTCAAGTCATTGTGAATGATTGGGCTCCTTGCAGAATATTCCTTTGTTAGAATGAGCCCGACCAATGAGGCTTCAGATTTAGCAACATTGTTGGTGGCTAAAAATCAGATTGTCATTAAATATTTTATCTTTGACCCATTTGGAGTTCTCAGGACCAAGCTTGCTCCATTCCTTGATTAGGATGACGACTCATCCATGTGCGAGATCAAGCCAGATCCTCTTCTTAATGACGGGTCTCCTCATATTTCTCAAGATCGCTTAGAATTAGGGTTGACCACGAGAACTTGACATTTTATGGTTGACCACGCTCGGTATTCTATATCAAACTCATCCAATTTAATTGTCCATTCAATCAGTCATTCAAACACTTCAGGTTTTTGTAGGATTCCCTTTAGTGGCTGATCAATAAGGATGATGATCTTGTGAGTTTAAAGGTACAGCTATAGCGTTTAGGCTGAGTGGACCAGCGTTAGAGCGATCCTTTCAACATATGAGCAACGAACTTGATATCTATTAGAATTTGACTGACAAAGTAAACCGGTCGTTGCACCTCAAACTCTTATTTGACTAGGATCGAGCTTAATGTCGTGTCGGATATAACCAAATAGAGAAACAATTCCTCACCTTCTTTTGAAGAAAACACGTGAGGTGGGTTGGTGAAGTACTCATTTAGTTCTTGAAAGGCTATCTGGTAGTCTTCTATCTACTAGAAACCATTTGCCTTGGCTCTTATTCCTGCCTTGAAGAAGGGAAGATATTTCTCTTCTGATCTTGCCAATAACTGAGAGAGCATTACGAGTCTCCCGGTTAACCTCTAGACTTTTTTATGGTTTGAGGTAGATTCATGTCTATAATATCTTTTATCTTCTCAAGGTTTGCTTTGATATCCTCCAAGCCTCAGCATTGAACCGGGCTATGAAACACTTTAGACTCTCATTTGGCCCTTGATGGATGTGAACAAGGTGCCAAGGTTACTTTTCTTTCCTTCGATTGGATACGAATATGAGTGAAAGTTGTCGGCCAGCTCCTGGAATGTTTGGATAGAATTTAGTTGTAACTGGTAAAACTAAATTTGGGCATCTTCTTTGAGGGTCAATGGGAAGTAAAGATACAATGCCAAATCGTCTAGGCCCTAAATTTCCAGTAAGGTACAGAAGTGATCCAAATGATCTATGGGATCAAAATTTTTGTCGTAGAGCTCCAAGGTTGGCATTTTAAACTTATGTGGCAGTTGGTACATTCTGATCTCTCTTATAAATGGTGACCAGTCTAGGTTGGCTGAATGTCTATCCATACTTCCCCAGAATAGTTAGTACTCACTCTTTCTGATTCTCTCCTCCACCTGGGAGATGGACACAATCCTCTTAATGTTGAGGAAGGTCCCCAACTCTAAGTGATTCGGCGAGACATGCTGGAACTACCTACTATGCGCTCTTATTAGCAAAGTACTGCATGAAGCTTCTTCTCGAGCCATAGGCCTCCCCATATCTCAAGAATAATATGGATTCTACTATTTTGGACTTTCATCTCGTGCTACAATATTTAGTCAGCCTTCCTACTAAGTTTAGGCCCTATTACTCATGGCCTCTTAGGCCTCGAGGTCATCAAGCCGCAGAATGTTCTGTTTGGTTGGACACTTTTTCCTTCAGTTCCTCCTTCTAGTTGTAGAAGTATGGGAGTTGGCAGATGGAGCCCTCAGTGGATGTCCCTTCAGTTTGTTGCAAATGATCCAGAGGACCTTAGATATGGTGTCCACTTGGGCTGCTAACGTCTCTATGTTTATATTGGTTTGCTGGCAAGTATTTTCATGGCTACCTTTTGTCGGGTCATCGCCGTGTGAAATAATGTTCTTGGGTGGTACACTTGTCTGGGTCATGGTGTTGACCATGTTCCTTTTTGTCAATTAGGTGGCTTGATTATCTGTTTCTTATAGACGGTACCAATGCTGCATTTTGAGGATTCAAATTAATCTATGAATTAGGGAGTCACTTTGTCATGCTTAGATACTCGAACAGTAACGGGCTGGTCATCACAACTATAAATTTGGATCATACTACCACGACAAAATAAATAAGAAGTAAGAGATATATAGGACTCACTCCCCGATATATCATCAAATGGTCATATCAGAAATCTTTCTACTCGGGTGAGAAAGATGTAAGGTAACATATGTGAGAATTTAGAGAGGATGGAGAAGAGTGTTTATATGAAGGGCAGTATTCCTTCTTGTGTACTCGACTGACGGAGTGTTGGGACAACCGGGCGCTCGGACAGAATGTTCCCCAAAGCGCACTGACCGAGGGGACAAATCACTCAGACACGGAGGGACAGCACTCGGACGGACGGCCAATAAGGAAAGAGAAACACACCAAATTTAACGTGGAAACCCTTCTAGAACCGAAGGGAAAAACCACGGGAGCAGAGGAAACAGCAAATCCACTATGTGAAATAGGTTACAAGCAACCTCCAAGAGGGAGTATCTGCTATACACCCAAGAATATAAAAGAGGAAAACACTCCTGAGCTAACCGAGAAAAGCACACTCCTTTTCTCTTCACTGAATTTTTCTCTTTCTCCCTTTTCTCACCGGTGGTGCACTCCTCTCTTCTCCTTCACAAAGTCCTTTTGCCTTTACATGCACTCACTTGCACCAGCTCTCTTCAGCTCAAGCTTTCTCTCAAACTCTCTCTCAATCTCACGCAGCCTATATATAATACCAGGGGGGCCACGTGGCCGACCATCCAACCACCCTACTGCTGGTAGGGTGGCAGGGCTACACCCCCTTAGGCCTGCCATGGCCGCCACACGCCTCCTGCGTGCCAGAATGGCAGGCTTGCCATCTTAGAAGTTGAAGTCGGCCAGATGTCCAATCAGAGTGGGTCAACTGTCCACCTGCAACACGCCGCTGCAGCAGGCCTACGTGAGAGAGAAAGTCAACGCCTAGGCTCCAGCGTCCTCGTCCATGTCCTCCGCTCGGACATGCTACCTTTGAGTAGTCCTCGCCCAATTCATCCAGCTGCCTCCGATGACACACGTTTTCGGATTTCTCCAAACGTCCTCATCCATGTCAACCTCTCGGACATGAAC
>JAODPA010054642.1:0-11419 GCA_025585075.1 Nepenthes mirabilis
TGTAAGTGCTACCTTAATAAAGTAATTATAAGGACTTTCATATATATTATGATATTTTTCTAATTATTAATCATGTCAATTGCACATGAGCTTGAAAAACACGTGCGGCTCAGGTACTGTTGAGAAGAGAGAGAAATAACGTTTTTTTCCTTTTTTGTTCAAATCTTATGAGACGTTCAAAGAAACAAAATCCAGCTCAAACTTGGCCTATCGTAATTCCTGTCCAATTTAAGAAGAGAGAGAAATAGCACTTTTTCCAAATCTTATGGGATGTTCAAAGAAAGAAAAAATCCAGCTCATAGGGTTGGATCAGGATTCCGCTCAAACCTATCCCATTGTAATTTCTGTCCAATTTATGGTTGGCTCAAGTACTGTTGAGAAAAGAGAGGAATAACTCTTTTTTTTTTGTTCAAACCTTATGGGACGTTCAAAGAAAAAAAGAAAAAATCCAGCTCACAGGGCTGGATCAGGATCCAGCTCAAACCTACCCCATCGTAATTCCTGTGTAATTTATGGGGAAAAATCCAACTATGCAGAGCAGGATCTCCAAGGAGTGAGAATAGGTGCTGGGAAGATCAAACGTACCCCATCGGATTAGCCAATTGTGTGAGGGGAAGATTATTTGAGAGAGAGGGAGATCAAACCCTCTCTGTCAAGTGTTGCTACGAATTCTTGCCCGCACTTCATCATAATTCACACATCAATCTCAACTCAACCGTCAATCTTTGAAGATTGATCAAAAAATTAGAAGAAAATGGATGTCTTTCCGACTCACAGGGATGAAATGTTAAGAACAGTCGTAGCCATCGGTGCCGGTACCGCCTATTACCTCTACATTACCAAGAAACCTAATGGTATTTTTCCTACTTTTAACAGAATCTCTCGTTCCTTCATCGATTTCCTTTTTCGTGATTTAGTTTTTAGAAATGGTTTTTTAGTTGAACTATCTCTAAAAATGTAAACAAATTGGTGAAACTATATATTGAATAATCACAAAAACAAGTATCCACCCCCCTCCCCCTATATGCTAAAATGAATAAAAAAATTAGTGAAAATTTGGTCCATGCCATAGCAAAATGCTTATTTGTCATCAACTGGATATTTTTTCACTCATTTTTCTTATTCTTTTTTATCAGAGGTATATGCTATAAGAGAGAAGAATAGAATATATATACCACTTGATCATTACCTCCAAAAACAAGCAGAGAAAATGGTCTATTTTCTGACTATTTTGATGTTGTATTCTCTAAGTTTCATGGTTTATTGCACATATTATCTATTTTCCTATAATTTTTTCTGTCGAGGCATTGATGAAAATAGTAGAGAAATTGGATCTTGACCTAGATTCCAAGTGTTAGGTACACATTATTGATTTCATCCTTGGTTGTAGATATTTTTGGGTCATAGTTTAGATTTGGTTAATTATAAAACTATTTTTTTGATAGTAGCAACTGGTGGAACTTTGGGAACTCTGTTGATCCTTGCACTAACTTTTTGTAGAATTAATTAATAAGCTTGAAAGAACAGAGGTATGATATTGATTGTTGTTATCTCTGATTTATATTATGCAGTTACTAGAGTCCCTCTTCGATTTGCAAGTTCACCTTTGCTAATGTGCTTCTAGAAAAATCTTGAGGAAATCAAACATTCATTGTTTGATCTTGAAGAAAAACATAGACAAGCGAATGCAACAATTGAAGAAATGAAGCATTTGATATCTAAATTTCTCTGTTTTAGTGAGTATAAATTTTCTTTTTTGCTTAAACAATGTTCTCTAGATGGTATAAAAAGAATTGGTTGGGATTTTAAACTTTGAATATGGTTTCTCTATAACAGCTTTTCAGAACATACTAAGATTACAAATATTCATTTATAAGTATTTTATCCACATTCGGATTTTATTGGAGTTTAAGCCGAATATATACAACCTGACGTTGCAGAATAAAATCTAAACCCCCTGTCAATCACCAGCCACTAAACTTGTGAGTACCAAAAGCACAATGTATAATAATTTTTAACGTGAAAAAACCTTTTCCATCATTGGAAAAATCACGGGACAAATTTCAAAATAATCTATTATAAAAGTGTTGGTTACAGAAAATTCTTCTGAAATATCTTCACTACAAACTCGAGTGAGGAATGGTTGCTAAAATTCCATCAACATACCCAATAACCCACAAGAAAAATACAATGAGAAATAAGAACAGCCAAACAAAATTATGGTATAGAAATTCCTCTAGAACAACATATCCAATTTTGGCAAAAAATAGAACTAAAATCGGATATCGACCAGATGCAAAGTCTCTTTCTCTTCTCTCTTCTCTTTCCTCTCTCTATAAGGCACTCCTTGTGTGAGAATAATTCTAGAATTAACCCTAACAACGTATAAAGAGTGCTTTTATACTGCGGCAAGGCGCTTGAGTGTGGCTCGAGCTCGCCCCTCAACCTTAAACGCTCCTCAAGCGCTCGCGCCCTAGAATCCACACCTAAGGCGAGGTGACCCTCAGGAGCGCCTCAGGCATGGCCGCCTCTGGGTTGCTGGTCGCGCGTGAACTCTCTGATCCTCACATAAACCTCGCATGATATTTCGATGACTTTTCGTTTGTTATTTCACCCACAAGGGAGTAACAAAAACCCAACATGCTTCCCCTCACGACCTAGTGAGGGACCCTTCGTGTTAACTAGCGACCATCAGCATATGCCCTTCAGTTTCCCTCCAATTGAATCCCAGTAACGGCCTCCGTAAACCTAAATGATTCATTCTTCAACTCCACTGATCTTGGAGTAGTCATACACTCCTTCGAATTCTCCCCCACGGTAGAATCACTCCCCTTTGCACTCCTCTTGGACCTCGTCTTCTCGCCACCTTGACCGATACCCTATTGGTCACTTTGGCATTATACCTGGCAAACAAAGCCTTTATCAATTACTAGCTTGATCACTTCCTTCCCCTTGCCACAAATGAGGCACCTTTGGTAAGCTTCCACAAGCCTTTTCTAAATGTCGTGCAAAAACCTTCTTCATCGAGTTTTCAGGTTGAAATCACATTTAACCATAAATCTGGGGCGTGTCACATGCCCTTCAACACAAGCTTCATCTTGTTGTTTGTCTGCAAGCTAAAATCCCCGATGCCAACAACCCGTCGACGAATCATCGTTACCTATCTTTAATACCCTTTAGTCCTCGAGAGAATAGTTGGCGAAGAGGGATGTCCTCGATTTCACATGGTGTGCAAAACTTCTATCCACCATCCAACTCATCTCCTGACTTGCAAAGCTCGGTGTTTTCTCCATATGGCCAGCTAGTAGGTCTCCGCAGAAAGCGATAGAGGTCCGATCATTGTCATCCTAATTCCTCCTCTCTTGATGGTCGCCTCCGCCCTCCTTTGCCCGCTTCCTCTTGGGTCAATCTAACTTCATGTCGCGCTTCTTGCTAAAAAGGAAGCATTCAATGTCCTAAAGCTTGGACCAACCGTTACCCCTCTTCGATTTGCTTTCTCAGTCCCTTGATCTCTTGGGTCTCCATCCACTAGTGGATACCAAAAGCCTTGACTGCTCTGAATCCTCATCACTTTCCTTCTGCCTTGATTCATTTATTAGTAAAGAAGTGATGACCTCATCCAGATTGAGTGTATTTTTTCCAAACAATATTTCTATGATTATATGATCATACGAGGCCGGCAAAGAAGCCAACAACACCAACGTCTTGCCTTCCTCATTGATCTTTTTGTCAAATGTCGACCTTTACGTTAAAATTCGGTTCAACTCATCCAAGTACTTCTCAAAACTCCCCCATTATGACAAATGTAGGTCATAGAACTTCTTCACATGTAATCTCATTGTCAAGAATTTGGACTTATCTATAAGATACAACTTGATCGTACAATAAGCAAGACCTAACTTATCCTGCAACT
This sequence comes from Nepenthes mirabilis, assembly GCA_025585075.1. Lineage (NCBI taxonomy): Eukaryota > Viridiplantae > Streptophyta > Magnoliopsida > Caryophyllales > Nepenthaceae > Nepenthes > Nepenthes mirabilis. Next base: position 3,914 of record JAODPA010054642.1, read on the forward strand.
CCTCCTCCGTCATATTCTCTAACTTATCTTCTTTCTTCTGAAGTGTTTTTACCATTCCTTCCCAATTCAAAATATTTCTCATCCTTTCCTGCCAAGGAATGGAACTATTGTGCCCATCAAAGAGGGGAACACAAAATGGCAAGCTCCTCGTCATCGATGCCATCAAATCATAGCTTTACAAATTATCTGTGAGATCCCAAAATCTAATGGCTCCAAGTGTTGACCAAAATACGAAATCTAAACCGGCTGCCTTAAGCCTCAATCAAGTTCGGCCTTTTCTTAGTACAAAGTAAGTCCGGCTCCACCCTTGTTAAATCAAGTCCGGCCATGTGAAATGACTGGCCAGTTTTGGAAGTGCAATAGGCCGAAGTGGCCTTGAAGTCCGGAGTGGCTTTGTGTGTTGGTGAAGCTGGAGTAGAATTGTGGAGAAGAAATTTGAAGTTTATGAAAAAGTGATGGACGGAGTGAATAATAAGAAGAAGTTGACCGGAATTGAAGAGTTGACCGGATTTGAAGATATTGACCGGATTGGAAGAGTTGACCGGATTTGAAGATGTTGACCGGAATTGAAGAGTTGACCGGATTTCTTGAAAGGTTTGCAAAAATTGAAATTGGCACTGCATGTATTTGAACTCAGGCTTAATTAGAAATATTGACCAAAAAGTTGACCGGATAAACTAATGGTAACTAAAGACAAAAGTAAACTTTACTATTTAGTTAGAATCTAAGTAGGCGGCGACCAAATAGAGTAGGTAAACTAATTTAGTTACCCCCACCTACCGTCTGCAAACAAGTACGGGAGTAAGTGACTTACCCCACTTACTCCACCTAACCCCTCCTCTATAAAATACCGGCAACGAGTGTTGAAGTTGGGGCAAAATACAAGCCGAGAGAAGGGAGTGAAGGAGAGAGCTCCAAGACTGTAAAAACTGACTGTCGGGCAAGGAGGAAAGAATTTTGAGACAGCCCGTCAGGCAAGTGTACTTCGGACGCTACTTTTAAATTCATGCTTTAAGAATATTGCAAGTGTACCTCGGACACTGATTTTTAAGTCATGTTTTAAGAATATTGCTAGTATACGAAAGAATCAGTTCTGGATATCTGATTTTAGGATCATGATTTAATGCAAGTATATACATGTTTCATTGCAAGTATATCTGATTCTGGATAAGTAAATGTTATATGTACGATGTTTGTCCTGATCATTGAGTAAAGAAGAATTTCTGTTAACCGCATGCTTAAAAGAAGTTCAGTTTTCCATTAATGAAAATTAAGTTCGGTTTTTCCTTGATAAAGAATCAGTTCGGTTCTCCCATAATGAAAAAGCACTCCGTCCTCCAGTAAAAAGTACTCCGGATTTATGAGCTTCGACTTTTACAAATACTCCGTCCTTCACTAAAAAGGTACTCCGGATTTATGAGCTTCGGCTTTTAAAAGTACTCCGTCCTTTGAGTAAAAAGTACTTCGTCCCTTGAGTAAAAAGTACTCCATCCTTTGAGTAAAAAGCACTCCGTCTTGTTAGTAAAAAGCACTCCGTCCAAAAAGAAGTCCGGCTTGTATAAGAAAATGAACTCCGGCCCTAATAAAGAAAAAGAACTCCGGCTTGCATAAGAAAGTAAACTCCGACCTTAATGTGAAATGAACTCCGGATTTTAATGGACTCCGTCTTTTTGTTGGAAAAAGAACTCCGTCCTTAAAATGAACTTCGACCTTAATATAAAATGAACTCCGGCTTTAAAGGGAAACGAACTTCGGCTTTTGAACTCCGCCTTTTGTCAAAAAGAACTCCGTCCTTTTGTTGGAAAAAGAACTCCGGCTTTAAAATGAACTCCGGCCTTAATATGAAAATGAGCTCCAGCTTTGTATTAGAAAATGAGCTCTGGCCTTAATGTAAAATGAACTCCGGCTTTAAAAAGAACTTCGGCCTTTGAGAAAATAAGCTCCGTCCTCTGAGAAAAAGCAGTCCAGATTTATAAAATTTTGGCTTTTAAAAGTACTCCGTCCTTCAGTAAAAAGCCTTCCGAATTTATGAGACTTTGGCTTTTAAAAGTACTCTGACTTTTGAACTCCGATTTTTGTGTTGATAAAAAGAACTCCGGATTTGGATGAAAAAGAACTTCAGCTTTTGAACTCCAACTTTTAAGTTAGTTCACTCTGGCCTTTATGAAAGAAAGAACTTCGGCTTTTGAGTTTACGTACTCAGGCCTTTACGAAAGAAAGAACTCCAGCTTTTGAGTTTACGTACTCAGGCCTTTATGAAAGAAAGAGCTCCGGCCTTAAGAAGAAAACAAACTCCGGTTTTAAAGGAAATGTACATCCGGTTTTTAAGAAGGAATTTGCACCCCGGTTTTAAAGGAAAAGCACTCCATCCTTTGAGAAAAAGTACTCCGTCCCTTTAGTGAAAAGCACTCCATCCAGTTATTGAAAATCACTCCGTCTAGTTAGTAAAAATCACTTCGTCCTTTGAGTAAAAAGCACCCCGGCTTTTTGAGCACTCCGGTATTTTGAGAAAAAGAACTTCAACTTTTTCTACTGAAAATGAATCCCAGCTTTGTATAGAAAATGAAACCGGCTCCCCTAACGAGAAAAGACCTCTTGCCCTTCCTTGATAAAAATCTAAACCGGCCCCAAGTATAAATTGTTTCCGAAAATATGCACCAACCTGGACCGAGGAAATTTCCATGTATACTTAAAGATTGTTGAAGATATATTATGCAAGTCTGATTTCAAAAAAGGGTTTTGATAAAAGATGAATGATAGCCGTCCTCGGGGCTTAATACAAGGAGGTAATGATAGCCGTCCTCGGGGCTTGGTACGAGGAGGGAATGATAGCCGTCATCGGGGCTTGGTACGAGGAGGGAATGATAGCCGATCTCAGGGCTTGGTACAAGGAGGGAATGATAGCCATCCTCAGGGCTTGGTACAAGGAGGGAATGATAGCCGTCCTCGGGGCTTGGTACAAGGAGGAAATGATAGCCGACCTCGGGGCTTTGTACAAGGAGGAAAATAATATGAAGTACAACTAACCGTTTTACCGATATGTTATACTACAGTAAAATGATGATAATGAATTGTACAGTGAAAAGATAATAGGGTATTGTTTTCAGTTTTACCATGTATTGTCAAAGTTTACAGTTTATTGTTTTACAGTCTATAGCGTACTGATTTATGAAGTATGAGGTTTGATATCGTTATGGTGTGCCCTTACTATTTTTTCAGATGATGTTTGATTAAACGTTCTGGTTCTGCATGGTTATATGATCGTTTTGGCATAACCGTTTTACAGTTCATATGCATATACCTTGTTGGGTCTCGACTCACTGTTTTACATTTTTCCCCTACAGATAAAGCTTTAGAACTTGTGCCTGACGAGTTGGAGTGATTAGAGCTTGTCTGAAGGATTATTAAAGACCTCAGAAGCTTATTTTGGAGAAATATTATTGTAATGACTTGATGGACTTCTATGGTTAAACATTTTTGGCTATGTACTCGGAAATGAATATTTTGAAATGAATGCTTCCGCAAGTGTTAGGATAACTTCTGCTATACTTATTATGGTTAAAAGTATATGGGTCATAGATGGCATCTGTGATCCTGTGTTGCACCCAATTGGTTTAGTTTGGGTTTTCAATTGTGTTATGAATGACGGAATCAAAAAAAAAAAACATTCATTTCGTCACACTCTCTGTTGTTGGGGTTTAACCCGTATACACATAACCTAAACCTCTCATCAACAGTCAAGTACTAAATCTGTGATCACAAGAAACACAATAATGCACAATAATTTTTAACGTGAAAAATTCTTTTCAACAATAGAAAAAATAATGGGAACAACTCCGGAATAATTCACTATAAAAGTGCTGGTTATAAAGATTCTCTTTCGAAATCCCTTCACTGCAAACCTAGTGAAGAATAGATGATATGACCGTTGCAACACACCTAACAACCCGTAAGATAAATACAATCAGAAATAAGGGCTACCAAATGAAAATACGATTTAGAAATCCCTCTAGAACAATGTTCCTGACCTTAGCAAAGAATAAAATTCAAATCAGATCTCAACCGAAAGCCGAACCTATTCCTCTTCTTTCTTCTTCTCTTCCCTCTCTCCATGTGGTACTCCTTGTGTGAAAATGATTTTAGAATTAACTCTAAAAATGTGTAAGGAGCATTTTTATACTACGGCCTGGTGCTTAAGCGCGCCCTTTCCTGATTTGGCACATGATGTGCCTGAGGGCGTGCCTCAAGTACACGCCCCCTGAAATCCTCTCCTGAGGTGCCCCTTGGGCGCTCATCAAGTGCGGCTGCCTCTAGGCTGTTGGTCGCGCATGCAAACTCTTTGATCCTCACACATATCTCACGAGATCTATCAATGACTATATCCGTTTATTGTTTCACCCACAAGGAAGTGACAAAATTCCAATAGATTTTCATCCACCACTTACTTCAGATGTTCTAGTTTGTTTGTTATTTTTGTATACTTTTTACCCATTCACTTGATTAGATCTCGTAAGTTACTTCAGGTATTCAACTCCATCAAATTGTAATGCAAGACATGTGTCATTGATTTTTCAGAGAAAGCCCTAGTTGATAGTGCTATTGAACTTTGAACGGAGTTGGAGAATGCTGCATTAGAAATCTCTAGCTTATTTGCAAAGATTGGTTTGTTTCACGGGGAACCAAGCTGTTGTTTCTTTGTCATATTGCACATCAAAAGTACGATTTTGCTGTTAATCCTAATTGGATTCCAAATCAAAATGATAGGATTGAGGACGGGGACAAAATTCTTCTTCAGAATTTCCATTCCTAGTTGACACAGTAGCTTGAAATATTGCGTAAGGTAGTGGCGATTAATGTCTCCCAATAGGAGTAGCAACTGAAAAATATGTAAGAAGACATGTGGACGTTTGTACATACCAAGGCAGAGGTAAAAAAAATGTTCCTGCATGATTAATATTCAGCACATGCAGACCTATCTATTGTCGTGATTGTGGCCTGCCGACGAACTATGAGAACATTTGGGGAAATAAGCGACTTGAAATCGTATTCCAAGTGAAATCGCACTAGATAATAGTTATTGTGTTACTATCTCAACTGCATTGTTATTGATAATTTTCACTGCGTGATAGCTTTTCAAGCAAATTGCTTCCGAGGCTAATGCATTACCAAATGATCTCCAAAGTGGTCTTCATGATCAAGAAGAGAAGATAATTGTATATGCACAAAAGCTTCTTGAGGTGAGCTGTAGAGAGATTGTTTCTGTTTGTAGTTTAAATTCTGATGATTTATAATCCTTTAGATATTTACACGTTTGCAACTAATGCAGGCACATTGCGAAACTGTGGAGATCACCCGGCCAATTTGTAGACTTATGACAAATTTTTTCAAGACTCTAGACATGCATGCATCTAAATTGACCAAATTAGTTGAAGAAGGACAAATTATAAATGACACAAAATCATCTAATTTAGAAAAGAAGTTCGAGGTGATCTCATTTTTTCAATTTTGGACCAAACTCAATTTTAATATTCCCCATCTTACTTATTTTAGATATTTAGGATTCTATTGCCAAGGAAGAGCTGCAACTATTAGAGAAAGTGGGAGAGCAACTTGCTAGTTCAAATTATAGGAAAAAAGAACTAGTTAGCATTCCTTCACTACTTGGTTTATATTTGGATTCGAGTGAAATTATGCATCTCTACATCTTCTCATTTTTGTTTGAAATTATGCTGAAATGATCTTGCAATAACAATTGTGTTTTAGGATTATTTGTCTCATGCCCTATCTAGTTTGACCGTTGGCACGATTTGCTTGAAATGTGATAAGTAGACATTAGAAGAGGTTGCATATATTAGCAAGCTTGTTTATATTATTACTTGTTTTACACTCTGTTAATTCAACTGTAATATGTTCTATGACTATGGATGGATTTTTTTTCACTCTTCAAACCTGGTTTTGGTTTCTCTATGTAATTTACTCAAAATATGTCTTTGGTAAACTGCTTGATATTGTAATTTTATGATTGTGAGTTCTGGTTATAACTGCAAAAAATAGAAAATAAAGGAATATATAATATGATAGCAACAATTTCTCACCGTTCATTGGATTTGGTAGAAGAGTATAAGATCAAGACAAGTCATGTTTTGATAGTCTGAGTGTTAAAAAGAACAAGGTATTTGAGTGTACCTTCCTTATGCAATTATTATTATTTTTGCTTATTTGGGTATAACTCCCTATTATATATTTGGGGCCTACAGTACAAGAATATTTTTATGTGCAAGGAAATTTGCACTACTCTTGTTATTCTAATTGTACCTATTAATAGAAGCATTTGTATAATCAAGTTTATTATTTTCTTGCTATTCTAGTTATACCGACCAAATACATAGGATATGATAAGATGGCAATTGATTGCTAAAATAGATATCTCATACTATTTTAAAATGGATGTCCACAGTATTGCTTCTAGAAAGTCGGATGTTCTTAATGACATCCCCCTTAAATTAATGGTCATAGATCAACTAACAACAATGTACATTACCCTAGATGAAGTCTATAAATTCTAGTGGACATGGTTTGGTTCATTTTTGTCATTTGAGTATAACAGCTTGTGAAACCTTGTCATTGCATATATTTTGCATGATGTATTGAATTTCAATGCTTATCTGCTTATGCTTGTATAGAAGGGTACTATAGGGAGAAAAAACATTCTGGTGGATAATTACTCATCCTTTTGGTTTTTTATAAAATAGCTATACCATTGTTGGCCTTCTCCGTTCTTTAGATTCAAGCAGCTATCACCACAGTGTTGGAAAACGTCTTCTGCATGAATATGAGGTGAGGAATGAATTAAACTGAGAGGCTGTAGAAAATGTCTTCTGCATGAAAATTTTTTTTTCTTGTATTTTTCCCACATCAAAGCAGCATATTAGCCCTTACTGTCTGCACTGTAGTGGGAATTTGATCCCCAATACCTTGCCGGCTTGCTAACTCTACTAATAAGATATTGCACATCTCTTCCAAACAAAACATGCTTGAAAAAAATAATAATCCTACTATTGGAAAAGTGGATGATTTCTCTTCCTTTTTGAGTTTTACAATGCTTTCTATGATTCCCTCACAAATAGGTGGATAGACCAACTTGCTCAACTCGGAGGAATAGTCATTTCAACCTGCTGACTGTGGCATCCATTGAAGAACTCAAAACTCCTGCTTTTGAAGAACTGTTGAAAACTTTCTGGGACTTGAAATCCAGAAAGCAAGAGAATGAAGATGTTAAGCACATCATCCCTGGAGCACACGATGCTCTACAATCTCTGTAAGAGATCCCAGGCTTCCTCTCACTACTATTTACTAAGTTAAGCGGGAACACCAAGGATTGATGAGGCCTATAGCAATAAGCAGAGGCTGCATTATGCAGTATAATTAATCTATTTTGTGCTGGACCTTTAAGTTATTCATTTATTGTTTGTTTGAGATATAATGGCATTGTGAAGATGGGTGAAT
>JAODPA010054653.1:0-11418 GCA_025585075.1 Nepenthes mirabilis
ATATTGGGGAAGCTAACAATCCTCAGCCATACATTGCTTCATTACCCCCTGATAGGAGGCAATCAGTGTATGGTTTTCTAGATACCTATTTGAAAGTAAAGACTGAATCTCTGAAGTGTCGGTTTATCCATCTGGGTGGCTTAGAGGAGGGCCTTCCTATTGATGATGAAATTACCCCAGCAGAGAGCTTTCATGGTGATCCAGACTCATCCCCTTGCCCTCCGAGGACTTCCGACAGGAGGGAGGGTGGTGCGAATCCCCGTCAAGCTTAGGAGATGGCTGATCAGGCTACAACTCCTTGGTCCAAGCAGGCAGGATCATTGAAGCAATCGTCATCCCGAAAACATCAAAAATTCAATCATAAGAAATCTAAGGGCACTAAAGGATAATGTGCCCGACGGAGTAATGCTGGCTGAGATAGGGAGCCCCATAGGATTGTGGGCTGTTGGCTATTTGGTTTTTTAACAGCTCTAGTTTCAAAACCGAGAACCAGGTGGAATTGTAAAGGACAAGGTCTTTGCCGATCAATGGGCTGTTCGGCAACTCTACTCTTGGCCTTGTTTGATGTTTTGAAAAAAACAAAGGCGATTCTGGCCAATCAACTAGCTGACCAGCCAAAAATAGCTGTAGGAGCTGTTGGGGCTAGCATTGATTTACCACTCTTATTGGTGGAAGATTTTATCCGGTTGAAGGTTTTGTCCAAGGTATGTGAATGGGCCGAAAAAAAAAGAGCATATGGGCCAGTCAACACGTTCATCGGCCACAACGACTAAAACGGCTAAGGAACAATTTCCAGGCAACCTCACTTTTTGGCTTTGGTGGAACTGCCATTTTAGTGTTGAAGTTGGAGGGGTTTGCATTTTGGCTGGGTTGGGTATGATACAAGTGACGGTTCGGCAAATGGCCGGTTTGAATAATTATAATTTGGCCGATTGTCTCCTATTGTAATTTTACCTCAGTTTCATGATATGGTCCATGGTGGTGCTCGGAAAATGCTCTAATGTCTATATTATATCTCTAAGTCGATAAAACACTTGGAATTAGAATATAATTTTTTTTATAATTTTTTTATTTTAATATAATTTTCCTCACTTACCAATAGAAAAAAAAGAGTAGATTGATTTTGAGAGCTTTCGGAGTCATTCAGAATCATCGGTGAACAGTGCACACATGAACAATGCGTGTGAACAGTGTCCTGATTCTCTTATCGGTCAATTCTCAAAATTTTGATCATCCAACCGGTAAATTATCGAACCCAAGGCATAAGTAACTATAATTCGAAGTCACTTTATACATTAACCCCCAAATCAAACCACAAATTCGGATACCCAATCGATAAAATTACATACCCAAGTCATGGGTAACCATAGTCTAGTCCCAATTTAATCTAAAAGCACAAAAATCCGTGGGTTTCATAATCGGGCATGGGGGTTAGCGTTTACATTGTCCAAAAACTTACTTAAACTACAAAATTGGACTCTAAATTAATACATATGCATGCTTAGGTCCACAGAATCACAAAATATAAGCCTAAGTACCAGAATGAAGATACCTGAAGAAAATAAGACAAAAGTGCATGAAAATGAAAAGAGAAAAGTATGAGTGTAATTGCCTCAACCCGATCTATCACCTTTCTAACTGGCTCTCAAACAGATTCGGACTCGGAAGCCTTTGTTCACCTGTTTTCTCTCTTCTCCCTCCCTCTCTACCTGTGGGAAGTCACAGAAAAATGGCTGACAGAGAGCCCGCACCTGGCTTTATAACAGACTAGCGCTCGAGAGCTAAGCGAGGGCGCAGCGAGCACTAGTGAATCTGGAAATGGTGCCTCCTTGTGCGTTCGAGCGAGCGGCATGCACAGGCTTTTTCAGAGCAATCTGCTTTTGGTGCCCTCTGCTCGGCTCGAGCCAGCAGCGAGCCCAACTCTATTGCTTGCTACACTACGACTAATTTTGTAAGTTTTTTAATTTCACTTATCCCAAACTTAATTATATCAAGTTAGTTAATAGAATTTACTATGTTTTGGGAGCTCGGACCTCACAATGATGGCGGATAATTGCAGGCCATAAATGTAGCCATTTCTGAACTATGATGGCCGAGAAATTGAAGGCTTAAAATATAGCCGTTTCCAAATTATGCTGGCTGAGTAGCTATAAGCTTTAAATGTAGCAAATTTTGAAGATGAAAAATTGGTTCTGGACTTAAGTTTAGTTTGGAAATTTGTTCTCATGAATTTATCTTTGGCCCATGTTTTATGGTTCTATATGCATGATGCTCTCACTCCGTTTCATTTGATTTCATTTCGAAGCTATGAATATCATGCCGAAGCAGCATTGGCCTGGTGGTTAAAAAAGATTTCTCTTTCCTCCACCACCCAGGTTCGATTCTCCGCGAAAGCATAAAGTGGTACTGTGCCTCCCAAAAAATCCTTCGGGGTTTCTGGGTTATGGGGCCACAGTGCGGTGGGGCCAGTCACTATAAAAAGCTTACCCTTAACACAGTTTTTACTTACCAAAAAAAAAAAGCTATGAATATCATGTCTTTGTTTATTTGTACCTTACTGAACAATCTGCTCACTCTTTACTGTTTTTCTTACCTTTTGACGAGCAAGAATTTATACTGGATGAAAAATAATAGAGCCAGATAGACTAGCTAGGTAGGAAGACTGATTTGGACTCATGTAGCAATTTTTGATCGATCTTGATCTATTTTATTTTTGATCATTTTAGAGAAATTGTATAATGATTCCGCTGTATAAATTAATAGGTAATTATATGCTTCCGCTGAATTTTTATGATTTGAGAAATTTTGTTTCCTAGTGGCATTTCATTCATTAAAAGCTCCTTCATATAGCTAACCAACCTAGATAAGGCCACCAAGAATCTTGGCCGGCCAAGTTGTGGCTGACTTAAGTAGTCTAGCCGTTTGGATCCTGTGTACGCTAACATGTTTAAATTATGTATGATTAGTCATATTTGTCTTATTTGCCTTATGTTTTTGGACGAATAAGTGGGATAACCCTGTAAAGCTCCAATCCTCCACCCTTAAGTATGGCCATTGACGGAGGCTGTTAGCGGATTATGGCCATGGTCCATCAAAGTAGGTATCAAAGAAAGAAATGCCTTAAGATTAATCGGAATCTATATGGAAGCTTAAGACAGATTAAGGTTGATCAAAAAAAGTAAAAAATGAAGGTATAGGACAACTAAGTATATTTGTTAGACTTTGTTATCCTAGTCCAGTAAGTTAGGCTAGCACTAAGTAAGACCAAGACATTGTGTTAAGGAGCGTCATGTCCTAGTTACTACTTAGGCTGAATTATAATCTAACCAAGTTACTCTTATTTCAGAAGTTAAAGTGTTAGCTGAAGGAATGGCTAGTAGAGGACGAAGGGCTACTCGTACTGGTGATTTTCAGGACCGAGAGGCAGAGTACTTAAATCCTCTGGGGAGGATGACCGACGTTACGGAAGCTATGGGGCAACAAAATTTGGCTCCAGTTTCTTTTTTTATAAGTAAATTGTATTAAAATAAAAGAAAGAAATTATAAAATTATATATTCTATCTCCAAGGATTTTGCCTACTTGAAGTTAGAACAAAAACGCTAGGACATTTCCCGAGCACCATAGAATATGTCATAAGCCAAAGTAAAATACAATGGAAAGAACCTGTCAATCTGTAAACTTCCAAAAAAGTCATTTTCCTTCACCCAACCCAACCAATTATAGGTTAAATAAGCTGGAATTAACTAAGACCAAATGTTCCACTCTCTACCATTTGCAGCCTTTTGTGACCATGATTCATATCGCTACTTGGCCGATCAACGAGTTGACCAGTTTTGCAACTCTAATGGTCAACCCATTGACCAAAGTTTGCACCAAGCTCCTTGCTCCTTCAACCATTTCCATCATGTTCCTTTGCCACCAAGTCGAATCAACTGCCAACACTTCGAAATCTAAACTGACTGATACATTCCACCCCGGGCACAATGACTCATTCCTGCCCACCAAACAGGAAAACTATTTCTGCCAGCTTTTTTTTTAAACGACATTTAAAATACCAGTAAACATAGTGACCCCAAGCTCTGTGCTCCTGCAATTGCAGCCTAGTGCGTTTGCGCTCCTCCTTTGCAACCCGACCTCTATTCTTTACTCCTTGGTTCCACGGTCATGTAGTTGGTCAATCCGTTGACCAAAATTATTATTAATTTTCCAAAATCCATTGCCAGTCAGCGTGTTGACCGGCCTTTTGCTCCTAAGCCGGTCAACCTGTTGACCAAAAGTTTCACATCAAATGCGCTTGGCCAGCCGCCTTGGATCCAGTTTTGGCCCTGGCTCCCGTTAATTAGGAAACAACAGCGTATGATCGTTTCACCAATGAGCGCATTCTAGAATTTTTGGGAGAACCGAATCCAATGAAGGCGAACACTTGGATCAAGAGACTTAAAAAGGTGTTTGCAATTGTTAGATGTTTGGTGGAAGATAGAGTCTTGTTTGCCACTCATAAGTTGGAGGGTGAAGCCCATCATTAGTGAAAAATGCAGACGAGAGTATTTGAGGTGTTGGAGAATGAAATCACTTATGTACTCTCTTTGGCGGAGTGGCCTTGCGTTCGATAAGGCCGGAGTGGCCTTGTGTTGTTGCCGGAGTGCCTTTTGTAAGATGAATCCGGAGTGCCTTTTGTGTACTTTTAGGCCGGAGTGGCTTGTGTGTGATGAGGCTGGAGTGGCCTTGTGATGTTTCCGGAGTGCCTTTGTACACTAAATGCCGGAGTGGTGTGCGATGTGATTTTGGACTTGAGACCGTTTTGGATTTAAGGTCGGTTTGGAATTGAGGCCGGTTAGGTTTTGCTGACATGGCGTGTTAAGAGACGGTTTGGAATTGCGGCCGGAAGGATTTGCTATCATTCCGGAGTGGCCATGCGTATCATGATTCCAGAGTGCTTTTTCACTAAAAGGCCAGAGTGACCTTAAGTGTGAAGGATCCGGAGTGCCTTTGTAATCTAAAAGACCGGAGTGGCCTACGTGTGTTGAGGCCGGAGTGGCCATTTCCGGAGTACCTTTTTTACACTAAAAGCCGGAGTGGCCATGTGTGTGATGCGGCTGGAGTGGCCAGGTGAGGTGAATTTGCTTGCCTCTTCTTGTAGGTCTGTGCTGCGTTGGATGGTATGTTTGCCATCTGTGCTGCTGAGTTGCTTAAGCCAATTTTGGAATAGCTGATCAGTTGTCTAATCGTGTGTAACATAAGACAGATTTCATATTTTGTTGATTTTGTTGAATGTTGTCCTCCTGGAGGACTTTTTTTTATGTGTTATTTTATGATGTACCAGCTGTTCGGGGTATGCCCCAGCATTTTATGCTTTATTTCTAAGTCAAAATACCTGAAAATAAAGCATAGTTTGTGTAATTTTTTTCTCCCGTTAATCCAAAATACTTACTTACCAAAAAAAAAGAAGGATTTGCTGTCATGGCATGTCCATTTGCCGATTTGGATGAGTGCCGAATTGGATACTACGTTCACTTTGGCCGGTTTGGTCTTCATCAATTGGCCGGTTGGGTTTTACCTTTACAGTAATCGAATATTATTGTAATCTTTTTTCTTAATGACTTTTGTCATGGTTTTAGGGGACTCCCTTTTTTCTATGTTTCTTTTTTCAAGTCGGCAAAATACTTGATAAAAAACATAATTTATCTGTACATTTTTATTTAAATTTTAATGCAATTAATTACTTACCAAAAAAAAGGGTTAGAGAGAGAAGCTCCCGCTTCTCTCTAAACTTTCAAATTTCGTTTGACATTCTGGGGCCCGTGCTCTGCCCGTCGCCGGCCATGGCCGGAATCCTGGGAGGCCAACCCGTTCCTCCCCAGGACTCCGTCTCCCGTAGCTCTCCCTCTGTTGAGTCATCGTTGGACTCTGCTCCTAAATCCCTTGGTCTTTCCTCTCTCCAGGTTCCCCGATTGGTGTCGTATACAGCCCGACCGACACCTGACGCCCCAATCTTGGAACTTTTGAAGCCTAAGGAGATTCGCAAGTTTTCTGAGGATGCTGCTGCCCCCATTTCTTGGTCTGAAGTCACCCGGAAGGATTGCGGAGGCTTAGCCCCAGAGTTGTCTTTCTCCCCCCCTCAATCTGCTGTTCCTTCGAAGTCGATTGCCCATTCCTCACCATCGTGGGCTGACATTGTCTGCCAGGATGCCACGATTGCAGGTACCCCTCTTCAATACTTCCCTCCCCCAACCTCAATGGGTTCCTCTGTTGAGCTCTCCCCCCTGCTGAGGTTATTCAGCAGGGTGAAGCTGTTTGGAAGGATACTCTGGTGGGCTATTTCTTTGAACCCCCCTTAAACTTCTTTGTTGTCAACCACATTGCCCGTAAGATCTGGGCTAAGTTCGGGCTTTCCCACGTTGCAGAAATGGAAGATGGATTCTTCCTATTTCAGTTCGACAGTGTGGCTCATATGCAGGAATGTCTGCATCATGTCCCCTGGACCTTTGCTGGGCGACCGTTCTTCCTCAAGATTTGGTCCCCATGCCAAACTCTCTCCAAGGATGATCATATCTCGTTCCCAATCTGGATCCATCTGAGAGGGGTCCCGATCCAGTTCTGGACTCCCCTGGGGCTCAGCTGGATTGCCAGCGCCATTGGCAAGCCCCTCCACTTGGATCTTGCTACAGCCAAGGGGGATCGATTAAAGGTGGCCCAAATTTGTGTTGAAATCACAGCGTCTTCCCATCTGCTTGATTGTATCAGGGTCAAATTTGATGCAAACCGTTGTTCTTCCCTGAGTGTGGATGTGGCGGTGGAGTACCCATGGAAGCCTAGTCTGGGGAAAAACTCGAAAAAATCCTCTGGACGTCGTCCACCTTCTGCTTCTGCTAGCTTGGCCCGGGAAGGTATAAGGCCTAGGAACTCAGCTAGCTATGCCGTGGCCGATGGGAAGATTGTTGACGCTGTGCCAATTTCAAATTCCTTTGCAACCCTGCAAAGTCCTGAAACAACCATCCTGCGGGAGGGCTTTGATAAGGCTCTGGAAAATGAAGACTGCAGTCTTGCTCCAATTCTTAGCCCGGCCCTTGAGGTGGACGTTCCGATTTCTCAGACCCCCACTGTTGATGTTGGGGTGACCCAACCGGAATCCCCCCATCGGGATAAGGTTCCTTCGCCAAAAGTAGTGCGGTTTTCTCCTGATTTCATGACTTCTGAGGCTTCCAATTGTGCTTCTCGCTATAGGAAAATGGCTCCTTTCAGTGATGTTTATCATCCGAGTGTGTTACGCAGTCCCAATCCTGACGCCAGTGTCATCTGCCATTATGACTCTACAGCTGAGGATGAGGTTCCTCCATCATCTGGTCTTGACCGCAGGCCCTTGGATGTCCTTCCCAACCTAGGTGTTGTTCGATTGGCAGCACTGGGGCTCTCTTGCAGTGATTCAGAGCAGTCGGTTTCTACTGCCAGCAAAATCTCCTCCAAAGTAGAGTCCCTACGGAAGCAATTGAAAGCTTATAAGGACATTCGTTCCCAGCCTCCATCTTTGGACTCCTTATCCTGTAGCTCCCATGAAGATTGTAATCCAATTGTGGCTTCTTCTAGTCTAGAGCATTCTGACAATGTCTCTCCGGCTGCTTCGGATCCCCCCTGCTCCAGGCCTTATGGAAATGGGAGGCCGACTAAGTCTCGGAATAAGAAAAAATTTGCTTCCAGAAAATCTTGAGCACCTCCGGATCTTTGGCTTTTATCGGGTGCTCTATGCTGGTAGTGATGGCTGTTGTTCTCTCTTACAGATTTGGTTGTTGCTTCTTCTATCTGGGTGAGCTTTGGGCTGCATCTTGTTACTGCAGCTAGGCGCTGCTGCTGATTGGGGATGCTGCTGGAGCTGTGGCCGGTTCGATTTGCTATCGTGGCATATCTGCTGATGTGGACTTGTTGGAGCCGGTTTCATGTATTCTGCCGTTTTGGATTAGAGGCCCGGTTTCATGTATTCTACCAGTGTCGTATTGAGGTCGCTTTGGCCTTATCTATTGCCATCTTGGTTATGTAGTCGGATTGGACTGATGACGTGGCCTGTAAATTACAGATTTTGATTTGAGACCGGTTTGGTTTTGCTGAACTAACATGTGTGTTGCCAGGTTGTGGGAATTGGCCGATTTAATTTCAAGTAGAGACATGGCCGATTTAGAATTGCTGACGTGGACTTGCAGTGGCCGGTTTCATGTATTCTGCTGTTTTGGATTAGAAGCCGATTTTGGTCACTGACCTGTCAATTATTGTTGTCGAATTGAGATCGTTTTGGCCTTGCTGAACGGGTTTGTCCTTCGCCTTTTTGGAATTGAAGTTGGTTATGAGGCCAGTTTGACTTCGCACTTCTACTTCCCCTCTGGTCTCGAGGTGGCCAGTTTTGGACTTGCTTGCAAAATACCGATTTGTTTTGCATGCAAATTGCTGATTTGGATTTGCGGCCAAATCGCCTTTTTAAAATTGAGACCGGTTTGGATTCTGATGACTTGGCACGTTAATTGCCGAAGAGGATTGGAGGGTGCAGATTTGGACTCGCTTCAAATTGCCGATTTGGACTTGCGTTTAATTGCCGATTTCGTTTTGGGTCTAAAGTGCCGATTTGGATTTATGGTTTTGAGGCGGCTGGATTGGCTTAGCTGACATGGCATTCCAAATTGTCGTTTTGAAGTTGGGGGTGCCGATTTGGATTTGCGAGTAAGGTGCCGATTTGGAATTGCATTTAAAGTGCCGAATTAGAATTCCTGGCAAATGCCGATTTGGACAGGAGGCGGGTTTGGCTTTGCTGACTAGGCATCTCAAGTGCCGATTTGGACTTGAGTATGCCGACCTCGACAAGCGACTCAATTGCCGATTTCGACGTGCATGTCATGTGCCGATTTGGATTTGGGTTTTAGATGCTGATTTTGAATTTGTATCCCTTTTTCTTTCTGACCTTTGTCATGGAATTAGGGGACTCCCTTGTCTCTATGTTTCCTTTCCCAAGTTGGCAAAACACTTGGTAAAGAACATAGTTTTTTGTACATTTTATTTAAATTTTAATACAATTAATTACTTAAGAAAAAAAAAGACAATGCTTATGGTAAATTTTCTACTAAATCTGCTTACTTTCTTATCCACCCTCACAAGCCGACATTAAGATGGACAAATCTAGTTTGGGGTCCCTTCCATATTCCTGCTCATGCCTTCATGCTCTGGCTGGCCATTAAAGGTAGGCTCAGTACCAATGATCGCATCCATGGAGTTTCAAACCTCTCTCCTAAATGCATTCTTTGTTATTCGGCTGATGAAAATCATGAATATCTTTTCTTTTCATGTCCTTTCTCTAAAGATCTATGGACCCGGATCCAAAGGAAAGCTGGTATCCACTGGCCTTACCCTGATTGGAAACAAAACATTGATTGGGCGGCCCAGAAATGGAAAGGGAAGAATTTTATGGCTCGGTCTAAAAGGATCACTATTGCAGCTACAGTCTATTTCATCTAGAAGGAGCGTAACAAGCGGATTTTTCAAAAATCTGTCCCATCAGGAATACCATAGATTTTTTTGATGATTATCAATGCAATTTGAGACAAATTGAAGACAACATCGGAAAATGACAAATGTATCCCGCGAATGCATTTGATGCGTTGGAACTTATAAAAAAAAAATATTGCCAGTTTTACGGGATTGGATATTCCCCTTTTAGTTTTTTTTCTCTTGTTATTCATTCCCTTGAGATATGGTATGTGTATATTGGCCTAGATCCGGGCAGAGTATGTCGCGATGCCCAAGGTTTGCATCGCGTATATGATATCCCAAAAAAAAAAAAACTACTGTTGGACGATTGTCTGGTTGCTTACATTTGGACAAGACCTTCATTTGGTTTGTTTGGGCGATTGTATGGTTGCTTACAGTTTGGACCCGAACTGCCCTCATCTGCTAAATTCTTCGGGCCTATTGGGTTTCTCATCCATCATTGTTTCTAGGTCTTCTTTTCAAGATAAAAAAAAAAATCCCTAGCCTGGATGGCCGATTATGTGGGATAATCCTTCTTTGCCCCAAAAAAAAAAAAGAAATCCTTTTTGTTTACTTTCTTGCAGGACACGATTCTATGGGAGTGGCCCATTCTTGTCACTGGGTACTGAAGCCACCTTGAATAGGAGTTCTCACGGGTTCTAAGAGATGGTTCATGAAGATATTGTTTGCTTATGATGCTGATTGAAATACCATTGAAGTTTGCCCATCCAATATACACAATGAAGGAGGATGGTCACGTGCTATTGATACTTGATGGATACTGTGCTATTGGAGTGGCTCATTCCAGCTCTGATTAATGATGCTACCCTAATCTAGCGTTCCTATCGGTTCTAAGAGATGGTTAATGAAGACATTGTTTGCTT
Source organism: Nepenthes mirabilis (assembly GCA_025585075.1). Taxonomy (NCBI): domain Eukaryota; kingdom Viridiplantae; phylum Streptophyta; class Magnoliopsida; order Caryophyllales; family Nepenthaceae; genus Nepenthes; species Nepenthes mirabilis. The sequence continues at coordinate 10,390 of JAODPA010054653.1, forward strand.
ATGAAGCTGATTGAAGTACCATTGAAGTTTGTCCACCCAGGTTACATAATGATGGCTGATGGTCACGTGCTGCTGATACTGTCTGGATCGCAGCTACTTTGCTCCTTTGGTTCATTTTGTGGCTCTCGTCCGTGGAATATGCAATTAATATCATGCTATGGATGTCGACTTGGCCATTTCCACACTGAAGGCAATTGTACTATTCATCTAGATGTGTCTTTCTATTTGGTTTTTGTTTGTTTTCATGATTTGGATCATGGTAATGCTCGGGGTATGCTTTTTTTTTTTTTTTTTTTTGGTAAGCAAGTAATTTGGATTAATGGGAGAAAAAAATTATAAATTTGATGTTTTATCGCCAAATATCTTGACTTGGGGATAAAACATTAACTGCTGGGGCATACCCCGAGCAACAAGTACATTCGAAGTTACAGAATAACCTCTAAGAGGCCAATGTTCTCCATAATCAAAAGAAGATGAAAAAAAGTACATCGCAACCCAGAGGGGAAGCATCGCTTTCCAACCCCCTGTGATCAAAACGAGCTCCGACAAGATCGGAAGGTCCCACCGAAGAAAGCACAACGGACCAACACGCACTCCGGCATAGGGGCACTCCTTCGCATTGCACTCCGTCCAACATCACTCCGGACCAAATCGCACGCCGGTAAAGGATTACACTGGCACATTGCACTCCGTCCAAAAAGCAGTCCGGATTTTACCACTCCGGATTTGGTAATACTCCATCCCAAGCAGACCGTCCTGCGTCAGACCGTGCCAAGTCTTCCGTCCAAATCACCACGGAAATGCACTCCGGAATCCGTTCCAAGCAATCCGTCCAAATCACTCCGGCTTCATAACTCCGGATACTTGCGCATTCCCATGCACTCCGGATTTATGCCACTCCGTCCAATTGGGCACTCAGCTATGTTGAACTGAGGGCACTCCGCCAAGGAAACTTAGCCAAAGGGAAGCGTCCCAATCACAGAGCCACTTCGTCCAACAGAGAAAAAGGGCCCAGTAGAGCCAGTTCAC
>JAODPA010054664.1:0-11418 GCA_025585075.1 Nepenthes mirabilis
TATAAATTTATGAGTTATTCCTTTTACTATTACTGTATATCAAATACTAAAAAATTAAGTTCTAATTTTGATGGGTACTGTTATTGATGGGTTTACATAAAGAAAGACTATCAAATCCATAATACAAAATAAGCTGGACAATATTGAAGCCCATGAACACGGGCCCATCCTATTCCTCTAACACGGGCCCATCTTAGTTGAGAATTGACTTGAGTGTCAAAGTGTCTTTTGGGAGATAAGTCCTGATTGTACTCTGATTCTTGGTTTAGTTGTGGTGCGCAGGTCCTGAATCATCAAAGACGGAGTGAAGATCTTATTCATAAAGAACGCAAATTTGAGACCCGTCACGAATTCGGATTCTGGTACACATCATTGGCGCCGTCTGTAGGAACGTCCTGAATGAAAAGCCAGCTAACCACCACATTCAACTATAGTAAATGCCAGAAGTCATATTAATGTACACAGAGATGTTACTTCCCCCGGCAACGACCCTATAGCGGGTAGTTGTGAGGAAGATAGACAGATGATTTTGATGGAAACTATGAGTGAACAAATGGCGAACATGGCTGAAATATTTCAAATTCTTTATACCCAGTTGGGACAACAAAAACAAGCAGTCCCACAAGTGGTACCACCAACAATTTAAATTTCAACCACAAGCACTCCTACTTCAAAAAAGAACCAGAGAAGGGGATGCCCGGTGAGAAATGAAGAGCAACCTGTTGACCAAATAAGAGAGCATTCCAATAATAGGGAAGAAGGTTCTAGGTTAGAAGGACGATTGGGCCCGAGATCTGAGGAAGAAAGCCCTGAACGGCGAAATCCTCGATATTAAAGGAATGAACGGAGACTTCCTAATCTCAATGTGGTATCCTGTAACGTGTAGCCCGCTGAAGGAAGTCGTTACTCTAACCGTCCAAACTTGAGGGATTACCTCAATGAGAAAAGATTAGCTGCAACTGCTATCCCTCATGTAGAAGAAAAACTGGAGAAGGTCTTCCAACGCCTGGTCGGTGATAGTGTAAAAAAGCACTATACAATTTGAGAAGGTCTCCTTTTACGATTGAGATTAGAACTTGTTCACTTCTCCATAAATTCAAACTGCCTACCTTGGAAGTCTACGATGGAAGTGGTGACCCAATGGACCACTTATAAAACTTCCGTACACATTTGAGCTTTCAAGGATTGGACAACATGAGTATGTGTCAGTGTTTTCCCCTGATACTAAAGGGAGATGCTCAAATTTAATTCCATCGTTTGACACCAAATTCGATCCGGTCGTTTGAAGAATTAGTAGATTATTTTCTGTCGCAATTTGCCTCCAATAAGAGTATCAAAAAACAACCTTTGCACTTGGCCCGTATCAAGCAATGGTCAAGGAAAAGTTTGAAGAGTTTTTTGGGTAGATTCACTTCAGAAGCTAGGAGAATTCCTCGGCTTACTGATGAGATTAAATTGAACATACTTATGAATACTTTAGAGTTTGGTGACTTCTTTAAGCATCTGGCGCATAAGGATCCCAAAACGTTTTCAGAAGCAGAGACCATCACTCAAGCTTACATAGCGGCTGAAGAAGCAAATGAAACAAAAAAGTCAAAACGAGATGATCGTTCACAGCATGGACCAGACGAAAGGAAAAGGAGCGGAGATCATATTGACTTACACAGCTCGAAGAGGCCTTCCAGGTTTGAGCCAGGGGCTCAAAAGGAATATAAACCGACAAACTTAACCCCGCTAAATGACTTCAGAATAAATATTCTTATGGAGATAAAAGATGAGAAGTTTCTGAGATGGCCAAAATCGGTCAAAAATCCGGAAGGAGATAATCAGTCAAAATACTGTGATTACTATCGATCTGGAGGACATAGCATAGAAGAATGCACAACTTTACAAAAAGAGATTAAAGAACTCATAAAAAAGGGGTATCTCAAGAAATTTGTAAAAGATCCAAGGAAAGCTAGTAGGGAAGAGGGAGAAGAAGAGCATGATTAACAGCACTCAAGGAACAGAGTAGTAGTAGGAGTGGTTGACATGATATCAACAATGCCATAAAGAAGCACACTCAGGACTAGGCGGCTGATGTAGGAAACAAAAGACAAATGGTAGAAAATAGGAATGATGCAATCTGTTTTAATGATAATGATATGAGCCATATACAAGTTCCCCATTCCGATTCACTTGTAGTAACTGCACTCATTTCAAATGGTGAAATTGATTATCAATTGAAATGAGTCTTCGTTGTTAACGGAAGCAGTAGCAATTTACTCTACATGGAGCCTTCTTTAAGTTGGGATTAAAGAAAAATCAACTTAAACCTGCAAATGGAGCCCTTTATAGACTGGACAACGAACTTGTCTCTGTCTAAGGAATAATACAACTAGAAGTCATGTTAGGAACATATCCCAAAACAACAACTCATGCGCTTACTTTTCTGGTGGTAGATTTGCCTTTAGTTTACAATGTCATCTTAGGTCGGTCATGTTTAACAACTTTTGGGGCAGTAACATCTATTTTGCACCTAAAGATGCAATTCCTGACACCTTTAGGTGTCGGTGAAGTCTTAGGTGACCAAGTCACTGGCCGTTCTTGCTACCTAACATAAGTAACTCAAACAGTTCCAAAACGGCCAGTTGAAGACTTGGACTATTGAGATAAACTGACATTACAGCAAGCCCAGTCCGATGATACAACTGAACATATACTTCTTGACCAAAATGATCTAGAGAAGTATGTGCAAATTGAAAGCTCTCTCTCCGGGCAGTTTCGGGATCAACTTATTTCCTTCCTCAAACCGAATGCGGATATATTCACTTCGTCTCCTATCAACATGCCTGGGATCCCTGCGGATTTAATGGTCCATAAACTTGGACTTGATCCCAATCATAAGCCAGTAAGGCAGAAATAGAGAAGTTATTTCATAGAAAAATTTATTGTAATCCGTGAGGAAGTGACGAAATTGGTCGATGTTGGATTTGTAAGAGAAGTCCAATATCCTGATTGACTCTCTAATATGGTGCTTGTGAAGAAAAGTAATGAAAAATGGAGAATGTGCGTGGACTTCATCAATTTGAATAAGGCCTGTCCTAAAGATAACTACCCACTACCCAGAATAGATACTTTAGTGGACTCCACCACCGGGTACAAACTGCTAAACTTCATGGATGCATATTCTGGATATAACCAGATCAAGATGAGCCAGGAGGACGAGAAACACACTTCTTTTATGACAGACCAAGGCACGTATTGTTATAAGGTGATGCATTTTAGTCTCAAGAATGCGGGAGCCACTTATCAGAGATTGGTAAATAAAATATTTGAGGCTCAAATTGACAGAAATATAGAGGTGTACGTAGATGATATGATTGTGAACAGTAAAATCACGTATGACCACGTCCTAGATTTAAAGGAAGCCTTCGAGATACTTTGAAAATATCGAATAAAGTTAAACCCAACTAAGTGCGTTTTCGGAGTGACATCCGAAAAGTTTTTGGGTTTCATAGTCTCACAGCGTGGGATTGAAGCCAACCCTGAGAAAATAAAGGTTATAATAGATATGACACCACCAGCAACAGTAAAAGACGTGGAGAGCTTAAATGAAAGACTTGCAGCCTTATCACGGTTCTAGCAAAGTCAGTAGAAAAATACCTCCCCTACTTTAACGCTTTAAGGGGTACCAAGACAAATGATTTTATTTGGGCAGCTGATTGCCAGACTGCTTTTCAAGAGTTAAAGGACTATTTGTCTAGTCCACCTCTATTGATTTCACCAAAACAATGTGAAGATTTATATCTATACCTGGCCATTTCGGAGACAGCATTGAGTTCAGTTTTGATCCGAGAACATTCAGATATACAATGGCCAGTATACTATGTCAGTAAGATATTAACGGACACTGAGACTCGTTACTCACCTACAAAGAAAACTACCTTGGCACTTGTCCATTCAGCCCGAAAATTACGGCCATATTTCCAGGCTCATAAAATAATTACACTCATCGACCAGCCTTTGAAAAGTGTGTTACAAATGCCTGATATGTCCAGAAGATTAATAAAATGGGCAATAGAATTGAGCGAATTTCACATCGAGTTCATACCAAGGCCAGCGGTCAAAGGCCAAGCCTTGACAGATTTCATCGTTGAAACCACAACCTCAATTCCGGCAACCTTTATTGGAGATGAAGACATTTGCCGGATGATGGAAATACCCGATTGCACTTTCTGGAAGCGGAGCTGGGATAGTTATGAAGACTCCTGATGGAAAAGAGATCACTTATTCCTTGAGACTTGGATTTTCGGCCACTAACAACGTTGCTAAGTATAAGGTATTGCTGGCTAGGCTAAGGCTGGCAAAAGAATGTTCGGTGAAGCATTTGATTGTGTACAACGATTCTGAATTGATTGTGAACCAAGTTTAGGGAAGTTTTAATATTGCAAGTCCCTTACTTATAAACTATTTGGCAAAAGTAAAAAGCATGGAGTAAGGCTTTGACAAGTTGGAGATAGTTCACATCTCCCGTGCAGACAATAGAAAAGCAGATCAGCTAGCAAAGGCTGCAACCACTGAAAAGCGTAAGCAATATTTAAAATTTTTACAAGAAATTCTGGAGACTCCAAGTATTGAGGAGTACGAATAGAAAATTCTACAAGTAACAGACTAGGAAAATTGGATATCTCCATATTGGAGGTACTTGACTAATGGAATTTCACCGGAGACCCCAAAAGATGCCAAGCGTGTAAAAAACAGTGGGTTGGTATACTCAACTCCACACTTCGAATGCCTGACTCTGGAGGAAGTAGATTACGTCTTGAGCGAAATCCATGTTGGTATATGCGGATCTCACATTGGAGGCAAAAATTTAGCCTTCAAAGTAATGTGGCAAAGATATTTCTGGCCCACTATGAAGAAAGATGCAATGAATTTTGTTAAAATGTGTGAAAACTGTCAGCTACATGGAAATACACTTCATCAACCACCAGCTGAGTTGAATACCTTACAGACACCGTAGCCCTTTGCACAATGGGGGCTTGATATCCTTAGTCCGTTCCTAGTGGCCACTGGTCAAAGAAAGTTTATTATCGTGAGAATTGATTATTTCACTAAATGGGTGGAGGCTTCTCCCTTGGCAAAGATAACTAAACATAATACCTTGGAGTTTGTACGACAAAGTATCATTTGCCGATTTGGAATCCCAAAAGTTATAATAACCCACAACGAAACTCAATTTACTAGGAAATGCTTTACTAAATATTGCACAAGTTTAGGTGTCAAGCTAGCTCATACATTAGTAGCTTACCCCCAAACTAATGGGCAAGTAGAAGTAACTAATAGGACTCTATTGCATGGATTGAAGATGAAATTGGAAGATGTTGGGGGCTCCTGGGCAGATGAATTGCCTTCAATATTGTGGTCTTATAGAATCACACCCAAAGAACCAACTCGAGAGACTCCATTCAGCCTATACTTTGGAACAGATGTAGTAATTCTAGCAGAGATTGGATTACCTAGTTTAAGGGTTGAAAACTTTTACCCTCCTAGCAATGCCAGGAGACTCCGGGAGCATATTGACATGCTCTATGAAATCCGAGAAACAGCTAAGGTGAGAATGGTTGCTTATCTGTAAAGAATTGCACGCTACTATAGTAAAAGGGTTAGAGCTCGAAGGTTTGATGTTGGAGACTTAATCCTGCACAGTATAGAGGCCAATGGAAAAATTCTCAATAGAAATAAATTGTCTCCAAACTAGGAAGGTCCATTGATTGTGTCAGCCATTCTTCGGGATGTCACTTACAAATTGCGAAGTTAGAACGGTAAATTGGTGCCCAAAACATGGAATGCAGTTCATTTAAAGAAGTTCTATCAGTAGTATTCGAAGATCCAAATGAACAGTGTAAGCTTTTCATGAAATAGTGTTATATTCAGTATCAATAAAATATTTTGCTATTCATTTTATCTTTATTATTATTTTATTTGAATTTGTCCATTTAACTTTTATTACCATTTTGTTTGAATGTGTATGTGCGCATATAAAAATATTTCGAACTAAACTAGTCTAGATTACCCCTAAGTCTGGTGAGATTTTTATATCTCACTTGTTTTCTAACCCAAAGGTGGTCAAAAGAGCCTCGATACAATTATCGAGCGGTCTGTTTGCGATCAAAAATTTGGACCCATTTCGGCCAACCAAACTAGTTAAATGATTAAACCTTAGAGGGCTGTTTAGCATGCGTGCTTTGACTCCCTTCTTCAGGGACGAGCACCTTCAATCAACCATGGCCAACAAATTAGGAACGAGAGTAATTCACGGTCCCAATTTCTTTAAAGCCTACATTAATTAAGAATAAAGCTAAAGGCTTGATCGGCAAATGATTACTTACGTAAAAAGTATACTGTTAAACGAAATGTTGGTATATTATTAACCCAGTAATCTTGTACAGCGTCAAAATTATATGATTAGATAAATGATCATCATGCGACCTTCCAGGATAGGAAGAGCTTGGTTCTCCAGAATCAAAAGAACCCCGTCAATCAAATAAACAATGTGCATCCCTATTTCTCTTATCAAAAAAGTTGACTGGAAATTGTGGGTCAACTAGCAAAGTGGCTTGTTTATATAAACCGACGCCATCTGAAAATATATCATTCAACACATGAGCCAAATCCTCCGGTTTGAGACAGGATCTAAGCTCAGAACGCAAACGGACGTTTTCTTTATGAAGATTTTCAACTTGATGACTGGCTTGCTCAAGAGCATCTTTGGCACTCTCAAGTTCTTTATTCCGTTGGCTCACCAGTGTAAGATCTTCCTTAGTACTTTGCAATTCAGCTAGAAGATTGAAATTTTGATCTCGGAGTTAGTGTAGAACATTGGGATCAACTTGGGTTAGCTTCAAATTGCTAATTTCACCCAGCAATTGACGAATCCACAACTTCCTTTGATGAAGGCTAATCTTTAGTGAATCAACCACTTTATCATCTCGTGGGATCACAAAATAAGCAAGTTGGAAGAAGGAAAATTTTCTCAACTGAATAAAAAGGATTAACTACTACTTACGGTGAGAAATGCTGCTCTAAGAGCAGTCTCAGTCAAAGAAATTCTTGCCCCAAATTCCAAGGTTGATTCAGGTCGTCTTCTAGTAGGATTGGGGCGAGGAGTTAAAACTGTTATACCCGGAGTAATAGACCATGTAGGAGGTTGGTCAACAGCCTCCGGTGGAAATGAGAAAGTAACTAGAGACCCTTGATGAGAAGTCTTCTCTTCACCAACCACTTTAACAGCTTCCTGAACTGTGGTTTGACAAGTAGATGGCCCAGCTTGCGTGTGAGATGAGGCAGGCAATAACGCCTCTTCAATCTGAACGTCTTCAACCTCAATTTGAGGGCCACACTCACCGGATTACCCAACGTCAATCAATTGGTTCGTGATCCCATGAATGCTCGAGGGCTCCATAGAAGTTATTGGAAAATTCTCACCAGAAACAATTTCGGGTATTAAACCCGTCTCCAACTCTGGCTCCAAACCCGTTTGAACAAAAGGGTCTGAAGCTATGCTCCTAACCCATTTGAACAAAAGGATCTGAAGCTGTGCTCCCAATATGTAAACTTCTGGCCCAGGGTCAGGAGGGTTTGCCTCAACAGATTGAGAAATAACTCGCTGCCTCCTTGATGAGGAAGCTTTGGCTTTATTCCCATCAACTTTTCTTTTACGTATTTTAGGTGGAGACGCAGTAATATCCACTGTTTCTTCCGCACTGGTCACCCACTTAGTAAAGACCAACAATTATGGTGAGAGAAGATGATCCTTATTTTTATTAGAAAAAGAATTCACCTTCACTTGGAGAATGTCAATAAATGGTTTAGCATACTTCTCATCTTGAGAAGTAACCCTACTGGTTAACAAATCGGTAACTCTTCTCCATCCATCAAGAAGGCCCACAGATAACTTCAGAAAGAAAAATCTATCTTTTCAATCCTTTACAGACTCATGGATTAGCCAGGAAAGATTTATCTCCCTTGGAGATAACGAAATCAAGTCGCTGCTTTGGACAAATTGAAAAATAACCTTGACTGCGGTGGAGTTAAACTTTAAACCACGGAAATGAAAAAATATACAAAGAGTGTAAAGATACCTAATTGCGTTTGCATGAAATTTGGCAACGGGAATGCCAAAATCTTTTAATATCTGAAGCAGCTCATGGGTAATAGGAATACGAAGATCATTCATGATATGGATCTTGTAAATAGTAATGTAGTCATCGGGCAGATTATAGGCTCTTTCATCTTCACCAAACATAGCGTAAGGGATTTTCCTAGGTATTCCAAATTGGGAATACAATTTCTTGACTTCATCTCCAATAAGCACGGATCGGGTTTCAACGATGTGAACAATCATGGAGCGATATTCTATAATAGAAAAAAGTAACAGGAAAGCAAAAGCAATCCAAAAGAAAGTTACAGTTTGAAGATTGAAGACAAAAAGTGAAAATGGATGCGAAACAGTGCCAGATTTGTAGAAAATTTTTCGGTTTGAAAGGGGTGCCATTTTTAAATTAAAAAGATGCACAGTTTCGAGGTAACATGATTGCAAATTGCTTTGGAATACCCAAAGTAAATTGATTATTACTGATAGAACACCTTTGGAGACCTTTTTCTCCAGAGATCTTTTCCTCCGGAGACCTTCGTTCTTTCTAGAGACGTTCGTTCTCTTCAGAGATATTTTTCTCCGTAGATCTCTTTCTCAGGAGACCTTCATTCTCTTCGGAGACCTTCCATTTCCTCCGAAGACCTTCGTTCTCTCCGGAGACCTTTTCCTCCAGAGACCTTCGTTTTCTCCCGAGACCTTCCATTTTCTTCGGAGACCTTCGTCCTCTTCGGAGACATTCATTTTCTCCGGAGATCTTTTCCTCCAGAGATCTTCGTTCTCTCCGAAAACCTTATCTTATTTTTTGAAAAACTTTGATATTCTAAAGATCTTATGTTTCCGAGAAGCATATGTATTTTGAGATTCTATTCACTCCCAACCAGCTCCAACCCTATTTGGCTTTGAGGAAGTCAACTATGAGATGTCTCTATCAATTTAGTAATAGAGAGCAGACCATAAAAGAGTTCACCATCAATGAATACACCAGAGGTTTAAAGCTCAAAACCTTTGGCGTGGGGGACTAGTGATGAGTACTGTTAATGATGGGCTTACATAAAGAGAGGCTACCAAGTCCATAATACAAAATGAGCTGAACAACATTGAAGCCTATGAACATGGGCCCATCCCATTCCTCTAGCGCTTAAACTGCTACTACTACAGTTAAATTTCAGAAACCCAAACTGCTATAGTTAAATTTTGAAAACCTTAACTACTTCAACTGGATTTCTGAAGCCAAAACTGCTACAATTAACTGCTACCCAGTTAATCTTATCCATAGTAACTTCACAAATTCTGAAAAAATGAATATTTGAATATGGTATAAAAGGGAAGATCATCCAAGAGAAGGAGGAGGATCCCCCGTTTAAAAAATCCCTTACTTGGATAAATCCCTTGCTTGGATAGTTAAATGAAGAAGGATTATATTAAAAAACACTTAAACCAAATACTCATTTTGACTTTTTCTTTTTTAGAATTTTCTCTATTTCTTAGACGAGAATTAACTTGAGCGTCAGAGTGTCTTTCGGAGGACAAGCCCTGATTGTACTTTGATTCTTGATTTTATTGTGGTGCGCAAGTCCTGGATCATCAAAGATGGAGTGGAGATCTAATTCATAAAGAATGCATATTCGAGACCCATCACGAATCCAGATTCTGGTACGCATCAAATTTAATTTTATTCTCATCTTATTCTATTTTTTAATAATAATTATTCTATTGTTATATTATTTTATTCTAACAATTAAATATACTGTTAAAATATTACCACTCCCTTTTGGCGTCTTAAAATTGGTAGGATTGTTCTTTCTTGCACACCACTTCAACCTTCTTCCTTTACTTCGACCAAATCTCTCGTTGGCCACCTTAGCATTATTTTTAGTAATCAAAACCTTCATCAAATACTAACTTAAATGTTTGCTTCCCTTTGCTACAAATGTGGAACCTTATATGAGCGTCTACTAGCCTTTGCCAAATATAATATAAAAGCCCCCATCATTAAGCTTGCAGTTAAAAACTCAATTCAACGTCATGTCTAGAGTATGCTGCATACCCCTCAATATGAGCCTTGTTCTATTGTTTGCCTACAAGTTAATATCCTAATGCCAACCACCCTCAATGAGCCATTATCTCCTATCTTCAATACCTTGTAGTTTTCAAGCACATAGGAGATGAAAAAAGACTTCTTTGACGTCACAAGGAATGAGGATATGTTATCCATCACCTAATTCATCTTATGGTTTACAAAACTCTGTATTTTCTCCCTATCAATGGTTAGAAAGCTCGTAGAAGTAACAATAGATGCCCGATCATTACCATTATGACCCCTCCTCCCTTACCTCTCGCTACTAGCAATCTTCTCCTATTTTATCTTGAAACAATCCCTCTTTATGTGACATTTTTTACCACAATAAAAGTATTTATTGTCCTTGAGCTTGAATTGGCTGTTACTGCTCTCTACCTTATTATCTCTCTCTAATGGTCACCCATGCCTTAAACCTCTAGTGGATACCAAGGGCTTTAGCTATCCTAAAACCATATTATTTTTTGTATAGACGTATTTTTCTAGTAAAAAGGCGATAACCCCATTAAAACTAGGTGAGTCTTTCTTAAATAATAGTATCATTATAATAAAATTGACAATAAAGCCAACAAAATCAATGCTTTGTCCTTCTTATTGATATTCATGTCAATTGTGGACATTTGCATTAACATACTGTGAAACTCATCCAAACACTTTTCAAAGTTTTCCCTTTCTGGAAACTGATGGTCATAAAATTGCTTCATTATATAAAACCTTGTTGTCAATTACTTGAATTTGCATTATCCTTCATGCTTCATCCGTACTTTTGCTAGATCTAATAAACCAATTACCTTTTTAAGTATTATCCATAAGAAATAATTTGATTGTACAATTAGTTAAATTTATCATGTCTTGCCTCTCTTCCCCCAAAAATTTCTTGGATTTGTTTTTCTTCTTCCTTGGTACTTTTACTACTCATTCTCATGTTAAAAAGTTCATCACTCTTTTCTTTCCAAAGAATGAAATTGTTTTCCATTAAATTATTTAATGGAGAATGATAGACTCTTTGACAATGATACAATCAAATATAATTTTCATACCAAAAACCCTTTTCCCTAATACCATTTGTTTGGATATAAACACGCACAACATGGCATAGCAAAAATAAACTCAGGTCCTCATCAGTCGTCCGCTACCCTTTTCTCCTAAACGAATAAAAGGAATATAATACAACTATGCATATAAATTAAATAATAATATT
>JAODPA010054675.1:0-11416 GCA_025585075.1 Nepenthes mirabilis
CACTTTAAACTCCACTTGTTAAATTTTTTTTGTTCAAATTCAATCTACTTAAACCTAAATTTTATGCATTTTTTATTATTCTCTGTTTTATGCTAACTAAATTTTACAATAACAATTCTTATAATTTTACCTCATTATTGCTGTAATTGTAAACCGTAGTCCGATGTAATTTTGATTGCAAGCCACGTCTTTGTTTTAATTCCAAGTATTCCTTCTCTGCTTCTACTCTCCTCTGCTTCTTCTGAACCTTCGTCTGTCTCCTTTGCAATCCGTGTTATTTTCCCGTTTCCTGCCTCTTAGGGTTCATCAATCGATCTAAAAACTCCGACCATGTCGCTGAGGCCAAGCGCGAGGACTGAGGTACGCCGAAGCCGTTACAAGGTGGCCGTCGATGCAGAGGATGGCCGAAGAAGGAGAGAGGACAATATGGTGGAGATTAGAAAGAATCGAAGGGAAGAGAGCTTGCAGAAGAAGCGTCGTGAAGGCCTTCAGAACGCCCAGCAATTCCTTACTGTGTCTAGTCCATCTGATTTCGACAAAAAGGTTACTTTTCATATCCATGATTAGTCCCTCTCTCTTGGATATGTGGTCTTTCGATCTTAATCAGTTTATTGTCATTATCAATTATTCGACAATTAGGGTATTCCGTGCTGTCTTGATTGAATGGTTTAGTTTGTGAAGGATTTTTTTATGTTTATTATGTTTCATAACATGCAGATAGACAGTCTGCCGTCGATGGTTGCCGGTGTTTACTCAGATATTCCTGACGCTCAACTCGAAGCTATTACTCATTTTCGGAAGCTTCTTTCTATAGGTTCTGGTCCTACTTTTATTTATTCGTCTGCTTTTATTTTCAAAGCGGAAAGTTTGAAAATGTCCGCCATGTGGAATCTGGGGTTTTAGTTATTGGAAATGGATATCAAAGCCGCTTTACTTGAGCAGCTAGAAACTGGAGTCCAATTATGACTATTGTTTTCTGTTCAGCATTTTCACCTCGCATAAAGATGCCTATATTAATACAATTGAAGTGCAATACCAACCTTGAATACTGGAATCTTTGATGAATTCCAGTTGGTATTAGTGTCGAAGAAGAGTGAATATAACAACTCCTTAAAATCCCTATGTGAGGTTGGCAAGGAAAAGAGTGAACAAAGCCTCTAATTATAGAAGTATGCTGAAGATCAAGTTAATATTCTCTTCACTACAACTACATTTGCTTCACAAAAAATCACTCACATATCCTCTGGAGCTAAATTTGCCCTGAGAGATGAGCTTGACCCATTAATCTTTGCAGAACGTAGTCCTCCTATTGAGGAAGTTGTACAATCTGGTGTCATTCCTCGCTTTGTTGAGTTCCTTGGAAGGAATGATTTCCCGCAAATTCAGGTTTGTTTTTGTGTAACATCTCTATTGCAATTAGTTTCTTTGATTAGATGTTATGATGGTTAATATCTCCTATTTTTATTTGTTTTAGTTTGAAGCTGCTTGGGCTCTTACGAATATTGCTTCTGGGACATCAGAGAACACCAAGGTTGTGATTGATCATGGAGCTATTCCTATTTTTATAGAACTCCTTGCTTCTCTGAGTGATGATGTTCGTGAACAGGTGAATAAGCCCTGCACATAATAGTGTTATGTTTAACTAAATGATATTTTTTGTATATCATCCAGAATACCACTATCACTGGGACCAAATAAAACTTGCATCCTAGCTGCTTGCAATTTTCTCCCCCCATCCTATTTTCCTTTCAACCTCTTGTTTGATGCTATTTTATGATTAATGTTAAAACTGTGAAATGAAGGCTGTCTGGGCATTGGGAAACATTGCCGGTGACTCCCCAAAATGTCGGGATCTTGTTCTTGCTCATGGGGCTTTGACACCGTTATTGGCTCAATTTAACGAACATTCTAAGCTATCTATGTTGAGAAATGCTACTTGGACTTTATCAAACTTCTGCAGAGGCAAACCACAGCCATCATTTGAGCAGGTTTGAAATGTAATTCTATCAAGTGGTTGGCATTGCTATGTTCACATGACTTCATTCACATGGTTAATCATATGTATTCAGCAAATTGTTTTGTTGTGCAGACAAAACCTTCACTTCCAACTCTTGCGCGGCTCATTCATTCAAATGATGAGGAAATCCTTACTGATGCTTGCTGGGGATTGTCATATCTTTCTGATGGTACCAATGACAAGATTCAGGCTGTCATTGAGGCAGGGGTTTGCCCTAGGCTCATTGAGCTGCTACTGTGAGTACTGTAATCAGCATATGATCTTAAAATTTTACTTTGCATGTAATTTTAGGGTTTCTAAAGTGAAAGCTTAGATCTTGTTTTTAAGCCTGAAATTTGCAAGATATTTGTTAGAAGTATTATATATATTTAAATTGATTAAGTCGTATGTTTGAGTAATATGTATTTGTTTTGAGTAAAGAAAAAATAATGCGAAGAATTAGGTGACGAAGGAAGAACTTGCGTAGGGAAGAGGAGGGTGTATTGTGCTTGTGAAATGTGTGAGTGAAGAGAGAAAAAGGGGCATGATGGCTGTTTGTTTTTCTTTTTTTGAAGGACTGAATTTGTCGGCCAATATATTGGCCTGTATCAGTTTATTTGCTGATATTGATCGATATGGCGATATAGCGTGACATGTTGCAATATTTTTACTGGCATCAGATCTTGGTATTGGGGTGGCCCAACACCGAGATGTGTCAATTGTTTTCTTCGATACTAGCGATATTTACTTCCATGACACTACAGTGACATGTTTTGCTTCTCACTAATAGAATATAATGCTGACACTTCCTTGAAGAAAGCCATACTTTCATTAGCTTTCAATTTTTCCATTGCACTTCTGTGTCTTACTGGATCTATGATTCGTAAATTACACAATCCAGTTTTACTACATCTATGATTCTTCCAGGAGGGTCACGGAATCATAGTTTTCTGTGAACTGTCATGAGTCATATGCTATATTTAGATGACAAGGCGGATGGGAGATCCTTTGTCAGTGAAAATATTTCGTTTCCAATTGAAATCTGTTAGTACTTAGTGTCCCTAATTCTTTTCTATATCTACACAAATATCTGATTTGCACGGGTATGTCTGAACAGTTTGTTCCTAATATGTTTGTTATTCTGATTTAATGTTTGCTACGGATACCTGGAAATTTCTAAGGAAAATTGGATCCTGGTCAAAAAATTATAAATTTATTTATCTCTGTTACTGACCGCCTCTTTGTAGTTGTCTAGTTGTTTATTCATTGTCTATCAGTTGTTGCATTCATTTTCTCTCTGTTCCTTCAATAGTGTGTCATAGACCATCAAGCTCTTCCTTGCCTTCTGAGCCTACTGATGCATAATCATAAGAAGAGTATTAAGAAGGAAGCTTGTTGGACCATTTCAAACATCACAGCAGGAACCAGAGAGCAGATACAGGTAGGACAGGAAATCTGGATTTACATGTGAATCAATGTTTCTTGCGAGACTGTGAAGGAGATTTTTGAAATGCTATCATGATAGATGAAGCATAGTAGTATATGTGAATGCTTCTGATTTTTGAAGAGAAAATGCAGGCTGTAATCGAAAGTGGTATTATAACTCCCCTTGGCCAACTGCTTCAAAATGGCGAATTCGATATAAAGAAAGAGGCTGCCTGGGCAATTTCAAATGCTACTTCTGGTGGTTTCCATGAGCAGATCAAGTATAATTTCCTTCAACTCTTAATGTTTTGGTTGTAATTCAATTAATGGGTTAAAATTGGACACCCAATTCATTGATGTGGCAGGTTTTTGGTCAGCCAGGGGTGCATAAAGCCATTATGTGATCTGTTGGCTTGCCCTGATCCAAGGATTGTTACAGTCTGCTTGGAAGGTCTTGAAAACATCTTGAAGGTTGGGGAAGCTGAGAAGAGCTTCAGTACCACAGGAGATGGTAATGTTTATGCCCAAATGATTGAGGAAGCTGATGGTTTAGAGAAGATAGAAAACCTTCAGAGTCATGACAACAATGAGATATATGAGAAGGCTATCAAGATTCTGGAGACCTACTGGGTGGATGACAATGACGAGGCATTGCTTTCTACTGATGCTTCTCAGAATCGATTTCAATTTGGAGGGAATGAACTTCCAGTTCCACCCAGTGGATTTAAGTTTGGCTAAAGGTATGCACCCTACCTTGAACTCACCGGCAACACATGAATACACTTGTTCTATGAGGGATGGCCGTTTTACAAGTCAGTTAGGTCATATTCTTGTTCCTAGTCAATTTTGAATACAAGAAGTGTCTATTTCAGTGCACATTCAACTCGAGTCTGACAATATGGGATTTGTACTGTGCACACAATATGAGCACTGTATGTCTGGGTATGTGTGCTATAAAATATACTTAGGATACCTGGATTATATTGTGCCAGCAAACAGTCTCATGTTCAAGTTTTGTAAGGGTCTCTGTAGTCTACCTGAGTAAAATTTGGTAAATTACAGAACAAAGGGAAGAGAATTCTGAAAAACCGAAGAGAAATTTAGGGGAGTTTGGGGAGACTTCAGAGAGGAAAGAGAGATTCCAGGAATTGGAAGAGAATTTCATATGGGAAATCAGTATTTTCATATTCATATCCAGATTACATTGAAGTTGTCCTTTTAGGAAGCTTTGGGCTATGATTTAGTTATTTCAGAATACATGTGGCTCTGTGGTGTCTGCAAATGAACTAACTGACGAGTTAACAACTATTCTAACTGATAGAACTAATAGTGCATAATCTGAACTGTTGCGAAGTTTGTGTCAACCGGTTGCTGTCGCTGAACTGGAACATTTGCATCAGCAACTTACTGATTTGGCTTTTTTGTTGTATTGAGTTGATTGGTCACATCCTTTGCTTATCTGGTTTGCTTCTGCTACTATTTGGAATGAGCTGCAACATCATTAGTCCGGTTCATCAGCTGAGGATCTGCAATGTTGGTATTTTTAGTGAGCTGATCTCGGTTGCGTGATAAGGGAACATTGCAGTCCCTCACTTGAATCGAAGTCCTTAAATCCCCCTCCCCTCCCCCTCCCAAAAAAAAAAAAAAAAAGGGGACCCAAATTAAATGTTATGTACCGTTTTTGAGTCTATTATAAGTGGTTTCATCTTATATTATTAAGAGATTGATTTTACAATTCAAACCCGTAATATCAACTCATGTGATGATGGTTCTACCATTGTGTGGAGGCTCACCTTTAAGATCAAATAGAACAACAAAGTTGCTATCTTTAAGAGACAGTACATACTACATGGGCTGATAAAACATGTCCACATGCAGGATGCTGGATCTGCAGTAAGTCTTGGTTTGGGATAGTACGTCATTGTCATATATGGTGTCATTGGATACTTGTTCTTCCTAATCTGGATACGGTGGAGGTGCTGGCCGTGCAATTTTTGGCATTGCTGGTACAGATGAATGGTTCAGAAACTGCTTCGGATCTGGCTTTATTTTTTTGAGTAATGTTATATGGTCACATTTCAGCCATCCACTATAATGTCGTCTCATCTACCAATTTAGTTTTATGTAGTCCAGCTAGTGTGAATGTGAATGAATGAATGAAATATGACATTATTTAAAGGTGTCGATTGGGTGTTTGAAGGATTTCTTCAAATCATTTATATATAATTTTTATCTCGTTTCAATGAAGAGGGAGCTTGTTTTAGGCTTTCTATCTCTGTGGAAAATATTTACCAAATAGAAATTATTTTTTATAGAAAATATATTCATAGAAAATGCTTTTCATATTTTTTGAATAATATTTTNGCGCACTGTTGGAAATATTGTGACTGGTGATGATAGTCAGACTCAGGTTAGTAGTATATGGATCATGGTCCTGTCTTAATATATAACTGTGATTTCCTCAATTATTTCCAGAAAGTAAGATTTTTATATATACTTGAACCTAGCAACTCTTCATTCTGGCCTTATTTACTTTGAAATTGAAATGGGTATTATCTGGTAAAACTTTGTTTGAGTAAGGCTATGATGGAAGGAATTCAAGGATAAAAAATGTCAAGTCATCTTTTGAAGTAACATTCTTATAAATATAATTAATAATGAGTTTCTTGAATTCGACAAGAATTGAAGAAACTGCCTTTGCCATACCATTTAACTGAAAATTTGAATAGAATAATATAATTTTATTTCTGTTGACTTAAGTCTCTGGATTTTGATTCGGTGGATGTGTTTATACTTTATACATACCCTAATTTGAGTTAAGGCCAATGGAAAGTATTGTATATGCATTTTTGCATTACTGTTATCCAATTCCCCGGCCCTTGTGTGTGTAGGCATGGACCACAAACCTTTTTCTCATTTTGGTTTTATTTCCTTAGGTTTCTTGTGGTTGGTATATAGAGCCATACAACGGCTAATTCAAGGAGTTGTGGATTGGTTGCAAGTTTCCTTTAAAGCTTGGTCTTTTTTTTTCTCCTTCGACTTTCAATTTTTCTTATTATTTACATAATTTAACTCCTAATGTTGCTTGTTTTAGCTATTAGCTGTAGAAGTTAATAAATCTCATTTTTCTAATGATTGGCCTTATATTAAATCAACATTTTGAAGTAGGGGGAATGTGGCTTGAGTGATGTGGCGAAAATAGTTGTTTTGAAAAATGAGATAACCTTTATCTTCTGTTTCGTTTTCTAGTGAGTTAATTATGTCATATATTGTCATTTGGTCCATACTTACTAAAGTCCTTTAGATGAAAATCAATCAATAACTTGTATTTGAGATTAGCATTTTCAAGTAAGACTAAGAGGTTAAAGCATGATTTATGTTGCAAAATAAGTGATGAAACAACAACTTGAGATGAATTAAACACCTGCAAGTCAAGAGGCACTAACTCCGATGTTGTGACATGTTGGTGGCTCAAATGTACCAAACTTCGATGCTCTAGACATATTTTGGACACGCTAGAGAGACCATTGGTCACATTTAGGACACCTTAAGGACACTTTTGGCTAATTTTTTTTTTTTAATTTGAAAACCGAAAATGGGATATTTGGCAAAAATTAAATAAATATTTGGGCTACTTCATAATTACTAAAATTGGTCAAAACATGAGGTTGAAATAAGATAAACAAATATTACATATTTCTAGTCAAGATCAATCGAAGAGAGAGAACCACTTGGCCAAAAAGAGGGGGGTGGCAGATGGCAAAGATTCATTACTTGCCTAGCACTGTATTTGTTTTCTTAATATTCAATCTTTGTGTGAGACTGTTGTCATATCTCTTGTTTGTTCTTTCTTTTTTTCTATTTTGTTGTAGATTTTTTGTGCATATTGTGGCTTTGTGGATGTTAAAACTTTGCTAAGTAGTTTATCCTCTAATTCTATTTTTAAATTTTGTTTGAATAACTTCCTATGTTTGCTTGTCTTGCCTTGATCGTGCTCTTTCTACTCTAGCTGTACCCCATATCATTAGACAACTCTCTTTGGTGAATTATAGTTAGGTGCTTGGTTTATTGGTTCTCCTTTTTATCATGAGACAACCCCATAGTCAAGTGATTGTTACCTTGACTATGTATTTATTTTTTGTTCTCTCTCTCTCTCACTCTCTCATCAACGGTAACAATCACTTTTTTAGAATGCCTTCCCTCTTTTTCCTTTTGCAAATTGCTTTAGGATCCTTGGTTATAACTATATATCTTGTGGCAATTGGTTGGTGCAAGTGGAGTATTGATTTCTAATTTGTGTAAAATACAAATGTTTGATAAATTATATTCTTTTACCTATGAAAAACTATGAATTTTAGTGAACTTGTCCCAAATGTGTAGTGTCCTAATTTTCAGATGAATACTGTCCTCTATATTGATGTCTTGCTGTAGTAGTTGTGCAAGCTTTAGTTCATACTTCTTAGCTTGTGAATAATTGGTTGTCCTCCTCTAAAGTGGTAGAGTTCCAAGTTTGTTTCCTTCAAACCCAGTGTTGGTAGCATGAGTAGAAGTGTAAATAGGAGGACTAATAGTTTGATACTGGGGCATTTGTGCATACCAGTTAACTGGACATTCTACTAAGTTTGATGGGTCTGTTTGTCCATGCAGGCATAATGTATTCCAAGGATGTGATAAACAAATACATTATAACCTAGCAAATGAGCGAACACGTACTTATATCAATAGACTAGGTTTCCTTTATTTTATATATTTGTAGGTAATTGTTTCATGTTTTTTCACTTGCAATGCTGCTAATGAACCAGCATAAGCGATGGGTTTTGATTCCTTGTTCACTGAGCATGAACATAAATGAAATTCCCTTGTAGTCCACTTTAGTTTGTGATTGCTAATGATTTTATTGTTTTGTGGTGGACTTTGATGTGATGATAGTCTGAAAAGTGGACAATAAACACTCAGCACCATGCCAATCTTACTTTGATGTAGTAGAGATCAAAGATGCGTTGCAGAGACCTTTTCAAGTAAAGGCCAATTTTTCTCAACTCTAGGACCCAATAATCACATTTCTAATATCTGGTCATATGAGACTAGCAAGTCGAACCTCTCTCAACAAGTTCCCATTCATTTACCTCAGTTTTGAGGCTTATACACCTCTCTATCCATCACTAGAAAATACCATTCCATCTGTGTACGCCATTTGTTCACGACTTACTATTTGAGCCCTATGTCATGTAGTAGTTCTAACACTCGTGAAAAGCAACCCACTTTGTGATGTATCTTAGTCACTCGAGCATGTTAGCATGAACTAGCCTGTATCACAACAAGTAGTATACGTGGTAACGTTTCCTTTGATCCCATGTAGTATGATGTTGTCCCATTTTGTGCTTGTTGATTTGTGAGCATCTAGTTTGCTTGATGCTCCTAGCTTGCTTCTTGCTTGGTATGCTATCCCCTGAAGTATAACATATGATATTGTCCCAAACATCACCGAGTTTCCAAATCTCCTCCTCAACACTATCTGTTACACCGAGCCCTTTAGCCCTCATTGCACAGTGTCCATTTGACACTTGGCCTCATAGAAACTCTAGGTTGTCTTGTGATATACCCTAGAGCCCATCTCTCTTCACATGGTAGCTCACGTAGGTTATATATAGTGCCTTATTGCACTACGCCATCCCTTGGGGTGATGGAGAGTTAGAATGCCAACTTCCCCCTGTAGTGGATATTAGGCTTTTTATGGATTTTCAGGAATATACATTAAAATGTCTTAGCTATATTCCACAATAGCTTACTTGGTAATGTTGCCATTTTCCACCTGACACTGGTGCTTGGGAAAATATGTCATTGGAATTGGTAGTCATCGCTTCATGTTGATAGTCATGCTGACTACCTGGAGCGGCAATCATGCTGACTGCCTACCACCCATGTCATCTTCGTGTCAATGCCCATGTCCATCAAGTCATTGGCACACTGAGTACAAGTTAGAGATCCATCCCCCAGCAATAAATCTAGTGCTTGGCTTGTCAACGCCTGACTCATGCAACATACATCTTCCCTCACTTGTCTGGTCGATTTCCTATTTGACTTGCCTGCTAGCTCTAAGAGCATCGGTTGTGATTACCTCTGTCCCACTACCTCGGTGACTACCTTAAGAATTCTTACGTGCGGCAGCAAATTCTCTAAAGTGAGAATTGTGCCCAACCTTACCTCTGTAAAGTAGTTTAGATGATCTTCAGCAGAATCTACTTTGTAGATTTATCATCTTAAATTGTACAGTATAGAGGTTCAGATGATCTTTAACTTGTTCTACTTGGGAAATTCTTCCTACACTTTGGACAATATATGCAACTCATTATCGTGATTTCAAAGCCCCAACTGTACCTTGGTGTAGTGGTCCCAAAGATCTTTGTTAAAATCAGCATGCACAATGGACAAAATTCATTGTGTGGCCCCTAGGACTTGGCCTAGAATGAGATATTGATCACTTTCAACCCCATGAAAATATAAGCTCCATTGAAAAACACAGACTCAAGCTCCTTTTACCACAAAATGATGGTGCCTGTGGTTCTTAAGCTTGCTTGCTTGCTTAGCTGTGGATATTAGCACCCTCTTTGAACTGCATCCTTCCCATCCTCAGGCAAAAATGTTGGCTTTTTTCTCTAGTGAGAACTTCTTGCCATAGGTGAAAACATCAACTATGCTTGAACTCAAATGCATCACGACACCATTATGTCCATAAAACCTCTGTGTCTCAAAAGAGGTCCTCAAGTATTGACTCCATCTGAAGGACTAGACTATGTCAAGGACTTGACTATGCCTCACTCTGGAAGGATCTTCGATGCAACCTTTGTAATATGAATGACATTCCCCTAGACATTGTCCAACCATCCATCATAATAGTGAGCCTTTCTTGAGATGTTGGATTCATCCAACTGCTTCACATGAACAATACTCTCACAAGGGTCAAACATGCCTCTAGTCTCTAGAGTAAACCCTGTGGTGCCACCATTTGTAGGACTTACTTCTCTTCACAGTCATTGATGCCTTCCTTTGGATGCATCCACAATGCGATAATGTCGCTGTGTAATATTAGCGGCTTTCCTCTTGGCAATGTTTAGTCCATAACAATGGTAGTGGACTCTCCCATTTATTGTATAACCTGCTTCCTTCTTCAGTTACTAAACAGCTCATTGCTCTCTTGGCCCAACAGCAGTCTTGTGAACTCATGGATTACCAGTCCACCATCTTGATGAATGTTATGTCCAGGCCTTTATCAAGGCAAAACTTTTGCTAGAATGAATTTCCCACAAGAAGGATCCCACACAATATGCCACAGGATAGTCCTCTATGAAGGCTTCCTTGTTAAGTGCCTTTCTGCACGAGTTGTCTTGTCCCAAGAAGTGCATCTGTTGATGCCATTAGCCTAGTGGCAACATTGACACCAATATCTGATGACATGGTTTTCATTATTATTCAACCCACATAGCTGCCTTGCTGAATTACGATTCAACAAGGACAGGACTTCACGTGAAGTCCCGCCTAGCATCCCATCTGATGATACTTTATGAAGGCTTCTTTAGGGAACTCAAGTGCCTCTCTACCCATCTTGACCCACTTGGTGCATCTGTTGATGCTACTTGCCAATGGGCAACCTTGACATGACCATCCTCTGATGGCATGGCTTTCATAACCACCCAACCCACTTGACTGACATGTTACGATTATGAATTCATCTAGAACAAAACTTCACATGAAGTGTAATGTTTCACCATCTATTGCTACCATAAGTTTGTTGACAAAAATGGCAGAATATTACTCCTTGTGACATGACCGAACCTCAATAGGTATGATTTTTTTTTAACATCACAAGTGCATGAGGGTTTGGTGTAGTTTTTCGGGTAGGTCGCGTATTTTATTCACAGGAAATTAATTTTCTACACGAAACTAATTTCGTAACTATTTTATATTTTAAAAATATTGATAGAAAATTAAAATATT
>JAODPA010054686.1:0-11416 GCA_025585075.1 Nepenthes mirabilis
TATAATCTTTTTTATTATTTTTTTCTGGCAGAATGACACATAATATAAAACTCATGCACATTTGTTTTTTTTTTTTGTTCTTTAATAAATGGGGACCATATTTAATTTATTGGTAGATGTAAGCTATTATTTGGCTTGGGGATGGTAATGTATTCAATGGGTACTCCGGAATATGGGCTGACCCATGGTCAATGGAGGCCCAAAAGATTTGCCAGACGGAAAACGTAAAAACGGCCCAACAAGACGTGAAGGCTCAAAGCTCGAAAAGCCCAAGATGGTTAATGCCATCGTTGACTGTCTGGACTCCGGAAGAAGGTTAACACGTGCGCAGACGGTCAACTCGAGCGTTGACCGGAATCACTGTAGCAACAGGCCAAAAATAAAAAGGCTTTTATGGGCTAGGCCCACTTAAACTCGCGATCCATCAGGCGGTCAACAACGGCTCCCCTAGCAATTTTCACTATCTCCGCTGGTTCCTAAAACGGATATTGACAAAATCGGCGCCTTTTTCGTAAGAAAGGCGCCAGATTTTTTCAATATCTTACCAATTGGGACACTCCAACGGTAAAAACACAGAAGGAAGGTAAGCAATATGGAAAGCCGCTGACCGCCATGGAAGGAAACTATTTCGATCCTTTTTGCAACTGGTATCAACTCTGAACGGCAGGCCAACCAAGAATCACGTGAGGGGATCACTCCTTCCAAAGGAGGAAGATCGCCCGCTCAACCATAAGTAAGCCCTGGAATTCTCATTCCAGGCATGTTCTTAGTTACTTACGCTCTCAATTATTAACGCTTTCAGTGATTTACACAAACTCTTACTCAGACGACTCATGCAAGCTATTGCTAATCCAACGCCCTCAACGATACTTTTCACTTTTCTGTTGTTACTAAAAAACATTAGGCATACAAGCGCGTCTCTCACGGCCGTTTACTGCCTCCCCACCTTCCAAATTCAAGAAGACAGCTTTGTCTCTCTTTCATCTGGAAATACACACACACACTCTCTCTTTCTCAATTCTCAGTTTCAGAAACTTTCTTGTATTTTGAAGGCTGTTTACTGACTTGAATGTCGGAGTATTTTCGGTGGGATAACTTTCCATCGACATGCTGACCTCCTGTTCTCTTTAGTGGTGTGCAGGATCCAAACTTAGGGAATGGTGTCGGAATCAGGACAAGCGGATCAGCCCGAATCTGTTTGAAGTTCAGATCTAGGACGCATCATTGGCGCCGTCTGTGGGAAGCGCTTACAAAAGCCAACCATAAATTCGCACAACGCTCTCTTTCACTGTCTGATTCTGCATTCGCAATGGTGAACACGAGAGCTCAAGCTAGTAACCCCGCTAGAGACGCCACCAATCCCGACTAGGACCACGCTGCTGGTGCCGTGGTCAACGGGACAATGGGTGGAGTACCAGCGCCCTACTTCCAGCAGCTGGTGGAGCAGATGCAAGCAAACAATCGTCTGCTCTAGATACTTTGCACTCAGAACGAGCAGCGACTGCAAGCGGCTCCTCCAACAGCCGTCCCCGCACCGGCCACCAAAAAGGCTGGCCAGAGGAAAAAGAAGCCAGCCAAGAGGCCTGAGAAATCTCGGAACAATCCAGTTCCAGCCTCCTCCTGCGTTCCTGGCCAGAACAGGCGTGAAGAATGCTCCGGGAGCACATCTCCGCGAGAAAGTCCGGAGAGAAGAAATCTTCGATACTCTCGGGTAGAAGACGGGAATGCGGTCCAGGAGCGAGCCTCCAGCAGGACTGCCAGGTCTGCTGGAGGCACTAGCCAACCGGCTGCTGAACCCTCCAGGGACAAAACGGAGTTGAGGGTTTACCTCAACTCCAAAAGATCAACAAACGCCACTCGCACAGATTCGCGAGTGGACAAAATCTGGAACCGTGTGTTCCAAGATGAGGAGAGCGCCATCGACTTGGACTGATCTCCTTTCACAACAGAGATCCTGAGCCATCCACTGCCTACAAAGTTCAAGATACCTTTCCTTGACTCATACGATGAGAGCAGTGATCCGGTTGACCATCGCGATCACTTCTGCACCCATCTGAGTCTACAAAGGTTGGAAGACTAAGCGATGTGCCGCTATTTTCCTCTCACGCTGAATGAAGATGCCCGAATCTGGTTCCATGACATCTCTTCAGGAACCATCAGCAGCTTTTGTGAGCTTACAGATCTCTTCCTGGCTCAGCACGCCTCGAGCCGACGGAAGAGAAGCAGCCGTGGCATCTCTTCCACATCAAATAGAAACCAGGAGAGAACCCACGGTGATTCCTGGATCGTTTTGTGGCAGAGGCCAGATGGATTCCCCGTATTACAGAGGAGATGAAGTTGGGCAGTTTCATCTTTGCGCTAACCTACGGTGACTTTTTCAAGCACTTGACCCACAAAAATTCTTAGACCTTTCGGGAGGCGGAATCCATCACCCGGGCCTACGCTGCGGCAGAAGAGGCCAACGAGGCAAGATGTTCAGAACGGGCAGATCATCCTCGATCGTTCCCTAGAGAAGGGAAGAGGAAGTACCGCGGCGGGGATCACTCCCTCCAGAAGCAACGCCGGACTGGGCCCCCAGAACGCAGAGACTACGGGCCCACCAATTTCACACCTCTGACGGACACATGCTCAAACGTCATCATGTAGATCCGCGGAGTAAAATTTTAAAGTGGCCAAAACTACTAAAGAAGGACTCTGGAAACTAGTCAAAGTACTGCGACTTCCATCGCTCTACTGGCCATTCAACTGAGGACTACAAGACACTACAGAGGGAGATCGATGAGCTAATTCGCAGAGGTCACCTCACCGAATTTATCAGGGGTCCTGGACAGAGCTCTGGAGCGGCTGGCAGAGAGGGGCAGGAGCAGACTCCTCCCCGAAACTGGGTTACAGCAGCGGTGGTTAACATGGTTACCACCCGACCTGCTAAAAACCCATCTGACAGCGAGGAATAGCAGGCTGGGAGGAAGAAACAATGCACGACGGATAACACTATCAGTTTTAGTGATGATGATTTAGCCCATGTAGTGTCCCCATGCTGATCCCCTTGTTGTATCTGCGCTTATTTCGGACGGTAGTGTAGACTACCAATTGAAGTGAGTATTTATCAATAATAGAAATTCTCAAAATTTGCTTTACTTGGATGTTTTCTTCAGATTAGGTTTTAAAAAAATCAGCTAAAACCTGCCGAAGGCCCATTGTACGGCCTTGACAACGAGCCAGTACCCATTTAAGGGACTATCCAGTTGGAAGTAACCTTGGGTATGTATCCAAAAACAGCAAGTCGAACGCTCACCTTCCTAGTGGTCGACCTACCCTCAGTATATAACGCCATACTGGGCAGGCCATGCTTAACAGCGTTCGGGGTGGTCACTTCGATTCCACACATCAAAATAAAGTTTCCAACACCCTACGGTGTTGGGGCGGGGCTGGGTGACCAGGTTACCGGACGAACCTGTTACATGTTACAAATTATCCCAAGCGACGGCACTAGAAGAGTTGGGAGACTCGACCATCAGGACGAGACAACTCTTCAGTAAGCGCAGTTCGGTGAAGCCACGAATCTAATCCCACTGGACCCGGAAGAGCCGGATAAGTGCGTATAGATCAGCGGCTCACTTACCGGACCACTGAGCAATGAATTGATTGCGTTCCTGCGAAGGAACGCCGATGTTTTTGTATGGACTCCAGCAGACATGCCTGGAATTCCAACGGATATAATGGTCCATAAATTAGGAATTGACTCCAGCCGAAAGCCCATCAGACAGAAGCGAAAGAACCACTCCGTTAAAAAACTAATCGCCATCTGCGAGGAGGTCAAAAAGCTGCTGGACGCAGGCTTCATTAGGAAAGTCTAATACCCGAACTGGCTCTCTAATGTCGTCTTAGTAAAGAAAAGCAACGGAAAATGGCGGATATACCCTGATTTTACAGACGTTAACAAGGCCTGTCCAAAGGACAGCTTTTCCTTACCCAGGATTGACCTACTAGTTGACTCAAAAGCCGGACATGAGCTGCTAAGTTTCATGGATGCCTATTCGGGCTACAACCAGATCCGGATGAGTCCGGAGGACGTGGAGCATACTTCGTTCATGACTGATCAGGACACCTATTGTTATAAAGTAATGCCTTTCATACTCAAAAACGCTGGAGCGACCTACCAACGTTTGGTTAACAAAATATTTAAAAAACAAATTGGTCACAACATAGAGGTCTACGTCGATGACGTGCTCGTTAGGAGCAAGGTCATCGACGACCACATCCGCGAACTGGAAGAGCCATTCGAGGTGCTCCGTAAGAATCACAGGAAGCTGAATCCAGCTAAGTGTATCTTCGGAGTGGCCTCCGGCAAATTCCTGGGTTTCATCGTCTCCCAACGGGGGATCGAGGTAAACCCAAAAAAGATCATGGCGCTCGCCGACATGGCTCTGCCTCAAAACGTAAAGGACGCCCAGCGACTAACTGGACGACTGACAACACTGTCCCGCTTCCTTGCGAAATCCGGTGACAAGTACCAGCCATTCTTTAAAGCCCTTAGGGGAACAAAATCCAACGGGTTCCAATGGATTGCGGAATGCCAAACCGCTTTCGATGAATTGAAACGGTATTTGGCCAACCCGTCACTGTTGGTGTCGCCTAAGGGCGGAGAGGAGCTATATCTTTACTTGGTAGTGTCAGAGGCGTCCCTGAGTTCTGTCCTCGTGCGCTAGGACCCTGATACCCTGCGGCCGGTTTACTACATGAGTAAAATGTTGACCGGCCCAGAGACCCGTTACTCACGTACAGAAAAATTAGCCTTGGCGCTGATATTCTCCGTGTGGAAGTTGAGGCCCTACTTTTAGGCCCATTGGATAGTGGTCCTTACGGACCAGCCGTCGAAAAACATCCTCCAGAAGCCTGACGTTTCTGGACGATTGGTAAAATGGGCTATCGAGTTGGGCGAGTTCGACATCGAATTTCAACCCATGCCTGCTGTGAAAGCACAGGCGCTGGCTGATTTCATTATCGAGACTATAACCCCAGTCCTCGAGGAATGGATGGATCTCCAAATGGATCTCCACGAGGTCCTGTTAGCCGAGTACGAGGTCAAATTTTCGACAACCAATAAGGAGTGCTCTGCCAAGAGGTTAACAGTTTACAGCGACTCCGAGCTAATCGTTAAGCAGGTTAACGGGGGCTTTGAGGTGAACAATCCCCTCTTGGCCAAGTACCTGGCAAAGGCAGGGGAGGCCACCCTGGGTTTCGATAAACTAACATTGGTTCACATTTCCAGAATCGAAAACTGGAAGGCGAACCGGCTGGACAAAGCCGCTGCAGTCGAAAACCCGGAATAATATTCGAGGGACATGCGGGAGATCCTAGACGCTCTCAGCATTGAGAAGCGAGAGGCAATGTAGATTTTCGAAGCAAAAAACTGGATGACGCCTTTTTTAAACTACTTACCGGACGGATCATTGTCTGAGGATGTGGAGAAGGCCAAACAGGTCAAGAAGACAGCTGGCTGGTATGCTGTGATTGATGGACGATTATACCGCCGTGGCTATTCGACTCTATACGCCCACTGTCTAACTCCCGTAGAGGCTGACTACGCTTTAAGCGAAGTCCACCTCGGGATCTGTGGGTCGCAAATTGGCGAAAAAAATTTGGCCTTCAAGGTCATTCGCCTGGGCTATTACTGGCCCTCGATGAAAAAAGACTCGCTGGAGTTCGTGAAGAAATGTGAAAGTTGCCAACTTCGTAGCAACCTTCACCGCCAGCCATCCGCAAATCTGAAGACCCTTCAGGCTCATTGGCCCTTCGCACAATGGGGGCTCGATCTCCTTGGCCCATTTTCCATTGCCACGGGGCAAAAGAAATTCATCATTGTGGGTATCGACTATTTTACCAAGTGGGTCAAAGTTATCGCACTGGCTAAGATAACAGAACACAATGCCCTAGAATTCGTCCGCCAGAACATCGTCTGCAAATTTGGCATCCCCAAGGTCGTCGTGACAGACAACGGGATCCAGTTCTCGGAGAAACGTTTCACCAAGTATTGTACCAGTCTTGGCATCAAGGTGGTCCACACTTCGGTAGCATACCCCGAAGCAAATGGGCAGGTGGAGGTGACAAGCCGAACGCTGCTCCACGGGTTAAAGACTAAGCTGGAGAACGCAGGGGGCTCCTGGGTGGACGAGCTCCCTTCCGTTCTTTGGTCTTATCGAACAACCCCGAAGGAACCAACGCGCGAGACACCCTTCAGCTTCTGTTACGGGACTGAGGCAGTAATTTCGGTCAAAATCGGGCTTCCAAGTCTCAGGGTGGAGTCCTTTGACTTACAGACTAACTCCCAAAAAATCAGGGAGCACTTAGACTTGTTAGAGGAAACTTGCGACGCAGCCAGAGTACAGACAGCGGCCTACCAATATCGTATCGCCCTATACTACAACAAAAAAGTTAAGGCGCGACAATTTGATGTGGGGGACTTGGTCCTACGAGGCGTCGAAGCCACGGGCAAGTTGGCCGGCCGCAATAAGCTCTCCCCTAATTGGAAATAGCCTTTCCTTGTCTCTGCCGTTCTGTAAAACGGAGCCTACAAACTCCGGAGTCAGGACGAGAAACTGGTTCCGCGAACATGGAACGCCATCCACCTCAAACGCTACTTCCAGTAGTGAACACAGGTACACACTTGCATTATTGTTTGCCCTCGTTTACTTGTCTTAATTTCGTGAAAAATAAGTGTTTACTTAGCATACTTCCTATGTGCATGTGCATGTGTTTTCTTTATAGGTTACCCGACCTAGACTGCTCCTAAGTCGGGAGGGTCTTCACCCTCTCGTTAAATCCTAATTATCCAGGTGGCCCATAAGTGGTCGAACTTGAACCTCGGTCATCCGAGCAGCCCATTAGCGGTCGTATCTAAACCCTGATCATTCAGATGGCCAATAAGCGGCCTAATATGAACCTCGGTCATCCGAGCTGCCCATTAGCGGTCGTACTAAACCCTGGTCATCCAGGCGGCCCATCAGCGGTCGTATTAAACCTTGGTTTTCTAAGTGGCTCGATAGCGGTCAAAAACCTTAGGGGGCTTATGCAACATACGCAACGACCTCCTCTACGAGGAGATAGCAGGATCAGTTAGCGACGATTGAAGGGAGAAGCATACTTCTCCAATGTTGGCCGTCTCAGTCATCACTTGG
Source organism: Nepenthes mirabilis (assembly GCA_025585075.1). Classification (NCBI taxonomy): domain Eukaryota; kingdom Viridiplantae; phylum Streptophyta; class Magnoliopsida; order Caryophyllales; family Nepenthaceae; genus Nepenthes; species Nepenthes mirabilis. Next base: position 7,179 of record JAODPA010054686.1, read on the forward strand.
ACAGCACCACGAGGTTAGTTAACACAACCGCCTGCCAAGCCGAAGAACCTCACTCCTTAGGCAGCCCAACAACGGCAACCGGCCAACCCAGTTGGCCGCCCATGCAACAAAGCATACAAACACGAGTAGTAAAAATAAAAGGACACAGAATTAAAAGAGTTTCCATTTTATTGCTTGAAATGTATTACAAAATTACATGAGTATAAAAAGGAAAAAGTGCAAAAGGCTACGGAGGCGGCGGACGCCTCTGACAGTCCTGGGACTCCCCCACAAGGTCGTCCTTATGCTGCACCCCACGGTTTCCTAAGTGAAGGTATTCAACGGGGAAGTCAGGGTCGATCAGCCTCATAAGACACCGACAAACCTGGACCCCCTCAAACATCCGTTCGTGCAGCATACCCTCGACCTCGTGGGGACGGTTCTGGAGACTCAGCTCATTCTCCATAGTGGATATTCGATCGGCAAACCGTTTTTTGCTTGCTTTGCTTCGATCCTCCTCTTCTTTCAGACGAGCGTTCTTAGCTCTTAAGTTGGCAATCTCCACTTCCATTCCCGCCATAATAGTTTCTAGGGCAGCAGTCTCCTCACGGTGCTATCCTGTTGAAGCAGCCAGCTTAGCATCCAGCCAGGCAATCTCCGCCTTCCTATCAGCCAGCGCCTGATCACACTGCACCACCACCTTAAAAACAACGGAGGCCACCTTCAACGGCTGCACAAAAGACAAACAAAGGGCAAGTTAGAAATCTGGAAAGGAGAAAGTACGAGGAGTCAATCACCAAGAATCATACCTCCTAAAATCTCCTCGCGGGCCTCTCAGGCCTGGCCTCTAGACCTGGCCTAGGTGGTGGTGGACCAGGAGCGTCCTCTCAAGCCGAGCTCGTAGCTCCCTCCTCCAGAATGCGCTCTAAGAGCTCATCAGTCTCACCCACGGCAGCTGCAGGTTCCCCAATTGCAGCCTTTGGAGCAGCTGCTGGAGGATCAAGCTCCACCATTAGCTCTACAGCAGGAATCTGCACTGCTGGGGAGCTAACGGACGGCTCCCGTGTCTCCACCACTGGCTCACAAGGTGGCTCCTCAAAAGACTCCATCAATACAGCACCACGAACCACTTGCGGCACGGGTTGTGCCAAGATGACTCCTCCTGAGTCCGCCGGCCAGTCCTCGTGGGTCTGGTTCAGGCCCGCAGTGCTACCAGGCCCGCTGCAGATTTTGGCAGCCATGTAATCGATGCGCGATGACGACGATGAGGGCGTCTCCTGCATCTTTGCCGGCAGCGGGCCAATAAATCATTCGTTTGTATGCCGCATGCGGATGATTATGCCCTTGGAATCCTCCGGATTCATCATTCTCATGGGCGGCGTGGGTTTTTTAAACTGGGGATGGCGGACCCCAATTCACCTTCTTAGTCTCCTCCCGAGAAACCAAAAAATTCCGATTGAACTCGTCGGGGTTCTCTTTTATTAACGTAATCAACCACTCCTAGGCCGCTGTCTCCGCCACAGACGGCGTCCCCGCATATGCCTTCGGAACCTGGCCCCAGTCCGTTTGGAGGGACCAGGCCGTTCCCACGCTCACAAAGAAGAATCGGTTCTTCTAGTTCTTCAACGAGTCGTATATGGCCTTATTTATCTTTATGCTAGAACGGGGGACGAGCGATATCCACTCTCCTCCTTGATTTATTTTAAACATGACCCTAGCTATGGACATCCTAAGTTTCTTACCATGCTTTCGAAGAAAAATACACATAGTATAAAGATACCGGATAGCGTTGGCATGAAGTTGAGCGATGGGTACTCGTAGAGCTTTCAAAAGAGACTCCAAGTCATCCAGCAACGGGAGAGGAAGGCTGCTCCTCAGGTGGGCCTCGTAGATTATGATATGCCCCGCCGGAGGAGCAAAAGCTTTGTCATTCCTCCCTAGGACTCTCCACGCGATTTCCTTTGGGACGTTAAACTCATCACATAACGCTTTGATGTCGCTCTCCCTTAGAATGGAGGCAATGTTTGCAACGGATGCCATGGCTTACTCGAAGAACTAGGGTTTCTGAAAGTTAGAGATAGAGAAGACGAAAGTATGGAGGCGTAAAAGGTTTTCGGAGTATGGAAGGAAAACTTAAACGACAAGCACGCAAAAACCCCTCATTAAGGACGCCATCAGTTCTGCCACGTGTCATCTCCCTACTTGGCTCTGCAAAAGGCGGATCTTTGACGCATTAATAGCCAGGATTTCCGCCCAACTAGAAGGAGACGTGTGTCTTCTTCTGGCCTGCAAACCGACTAATGGCCACGCGTCAATCAAGCCTGGCAGAAAGTTCTCTGGAATTGACCAAAACGGTTAACAATTTCGGTCAACATTCTTCTCCGAAATTGACCAAAACGGTCAACAATTTCGGTCAACATTCTTCTGCGGAATTGATCAAAACGGTCAACAATTTCGGTCAACATTATTCTCCGGAATTGACCAAAATGGTCAACAATTCTGGTTAACAGTTTTCTCCAGAATTGACCAATAAGGTCAACAATTTTGGTCAACACTCTTCTCCGGAATTGACCAAAATGGTCAACAATTTCGGACAACATTCTTCTCCGAAATTGGCCAAAATGGTCAACAGTTTCAGACAAACTTTCCTCTCTGCCTTTTATAGAGTCCTCCGGGATCCTCAAATGACGAAGGACAGTAATCGCATCATGAACATACTAGAGCCTAGAATTCTGGCTATCGGCATGGGGTGCTAGTGATGGGTGCTCTGGAATATGAGCTGGCCTATGGTCAACGGAGGCCCAAAAGGTTTGCGAGACGGTCAACGTAAAAATGGCCCAACAAGACGCGAAGGCCCAAAGCTCGAAAGACCCAAGATGATCAATGCCATCGTTGACCGTTTGGACTCCGGAAGACGGCTAATGCGCACGCAGACGGTCAACTCGAGCGTTGACCGGAATCACTGTAACAATAGGCCAAAAATAAAAAGGCTTTTACGGGCTAGGCCAATTTAAGCCCGCGATCCATCAGGCGGCCAACAGCGGCTCTCCTAACAATTTTCACGATCTCTGCTGGTTTCCAAAATGGATATTGACAAAATCGGCGCCTTTCTCGTAAGGAAGGCGCCAGATTTTTTCAATATCTTGCCAACTGGGACACTCCAACGGTAAAAACACAGAAGGAAGGTAAGCAATATGGAAAGCCGCTGACCGCCATGGAAGGAAACTATTTCAGTCCTTTTGGCAACTGATATCAACTCTGAAAGGCAGGCCAACCAAGAATCACGCGGGGGGATCACTCTTTCCAAATGAGAAAGATCGCCCCCTCAACCATAAATAAGCCATGGAATTCTCATTCTAGGCATGCTCTTAGTTACTTACGCTCTCAATTATTGACGCTTTCAGTGACTTACGCAAACTCTTACTCAGACTACTCACGCAAGCTATTGCTAATCCAACACCCGCAACGATACTTCTCACTTTTCTGTTGTTACTCAAAAATATTAGGTATACAAGCGCGCCTCTCACGGCCATTTACTGCCTCCCTACCTTCTAGATTCAAGAAGACAACTTTGTCTCTCTTTCGTCTGAAAATATACACACACACACTCTCTTTCTCAATTCTCAGTTTCAGAAACTTTCTTGTATTTTGAATGCTATTTACTGTCTTGAGTGTCGGAGTATTTTCGGTGAGACAACTTCCCGCCGACATGCTTACCTCCTGTTCTCTTTAGTGGTGTGCAGGATCCAAACTCAGAAAACGGTGTCGGAACCAGGATAAACGGATCAGCCTAAATCTGTTCAAAGTTCGGATCCAGGACACATCAGTATTAAATATTCAAGGATCTAATCATTTTAAAAAAGGAATTAATTCAATCTTTCTCAATCATAACCACTTGATATTGATCGAATAATTATATTATTTTTTTAAAATAAGAGAAAATACTTAATTAAAAAAAAAATCTTAATCGTTCAATATTGATTAGACGTTAAAATTTAAAAAGATAAGGATTTAACTGGAGATGTTGAATGGTGATAGTTGACATCACATTTATTTATGCTTGTTTATAGTCTCTTTTTCAATTTGTCTAGCAAAATAACACGTAACAAACGTAAAACACATGCACATTTGTTTTTTTCTTTTCTTTAATAAACGGGGTCCATATTTAATTTATAGGCATATGTAAGCTCTTATTTGGCTTGGGGATGGTAATACATTAGATATTCAGGGATATCTCAATCATAACCATTCGATATTAA
>JAODPA010054687.1:0-35064 GCA_025585075.1 Nepenthes mirabilis
GGGACCCAGCGTCCTCGCTGGCACACCGGACCGGATCCCGGCTCTGATACCATTTGTAACTTCCCCGGCGCATCCGCACTGACGATATTGTCCGCTTTGGACCGTCCCCTGCCGCCAAGGCCGTCACAGGGCGCCTCACGGTTTTGTTCCTAGCAGACCCTCACGAGCCCCCAAAACGCGTCGCCAATGGAAGATGTATCCACACCCTTTATCAGGCGTGCTTCGTTCACCTCCCCATCCGATGTGGGACTCTACACTAACTACTAACCATCACACTCACAAAAGAAAAGCGAACATGGTTAACACCAGAGTGCAAACTAGCGTGCCAATTAGGGACACTGCTACCCATGTCAATGACCCCTCTACAAGTAGCTAGACGGGTGAGCGTCCCAAGCCCAACATCTACATACTGGCTGCCTAGATGGGAGATGTGTTCAATATGCTCCAGAGGATCAACAATTGCCTAGACGAGTAACAGCTGAGGGCTCCTGGCCCCACTGCACAAACATTGGCTTCAAATTGGAGGAGCCAAAGACTGAAGCAACCGGTCAAGAAGATCCTGAGGCCCAATGACACCAGGAACCAAGAGGCCTCAAGTAACAGGGCTCGAATGTGACTAGAGGGCTGTCCTAGCCATGGGACACAAGAGGAAAGCCCTAAGTGGCGGAACTCTTGCTACTCCCATAATGACCGAAGGCCCTTGTCCCAAGGAGAATCCTCTTGCAGCACGCGACCACCACAGGCTGGGAGTTGTGTGGGTGTGCACCCTTCTCCAAATCACTCAGAGTTGAGGACCTTCTTTAATACTAAGAGGGTCGCGTCTACCTTTCGAATGGAGGAAAAGGTGGAAAAGATATGACAACACGTCTTCTAGGGTGATGCCAGTAGAAAAGCCACTGACCTAAAGAGGTCACCTTTTGCGGTAGAGATCCGTGCTTAGCCACTATCCCTCAAATTCAAGATGCTATCCCTCAAGCTATATGATGGAAGTGTCGACCCAATGGATCACTTAGACTACTTTCACACCTTGCTGAGGTTCGAAGGCTTAGGCGAAGTTGCTATGTGTCAGTGCTTCTCATTGACTCTCAAGGGGGATGCATGCCTCTGGCTCTACAATCTCAAACCAAACTCTATCCGGTTGTTTGAGGAGTCTGCCAATTACTTCCCGTCTCAGTTCGCCTCCAGCCAAAGGGAGGTGAAGCAACTGTGACACCTAGCCCGCCTTTGACAAAGACAAGATGAGAGCCTAAAGCGCTTCCTAGAGTGGTTCACCGCTAAGGCCCAAAGGATATTTGGGCTCACAAACTAGGTGAAGCTCAGTGTCTTTGTCGCCACTTTAGAGCAGGGCAACTTCTTCAAACACTCGACCTACCAAAATCACCAAACTTTTTCGAAGGCTGAGGCAATCACTCGAGCGTATATAACAACTGAGGAGGCCAATGAGGCTAAGTGACAAGAGCACATAGACTGGCCCCCGGAGAGGCCAGTGAATGAGAAGAAGAGGAACGGGGACGACTATCAACCTCGAGGACCACATAAGTAGCTACAGGTGGAACTAGGTGTCTGGAAAGAATTTCGACCGCAGACCCCAACTCCTCTGACTGATACACCCACAAACATCGTGATGCAAATTTAGGATGAAAAGTTTTTGAAATAGTTAAAGGCATCAAAGAACTCGGAGGGAGTAGATCAGTCTAAGTACTATTACTATCATCAATCTTTAGGTCATAACACTGAAGATTGCTAGACGCTGCAGAAGGAGATTGAGGACCTGGTCTGAATGGACCACCTCAACATGTTCCTCCAAAACTTGGGGAAAGTCCCCAGGGGCAGGTGAAGACGGAGTAGAGCAACTGAGGAACTGAGTTGCAACTGAGGTCATCAGCATGATATCTGCTCATTCGCATAGGAGCAATGCCTCAAATCGTCTGGAGAAAGCTTCTAATAGCATAAAGGCAAGGGTAGAAGTTAGAAATGATGTCATTAGTTTTAGTAATAATGATATGACTTATGTAATAACTCCTCACTTGGATCCCTGGTTGTATTAGCACTTATTTCAGATGATACCCTAAACTACCAACTAAAATAGATATTGATTGATAATGAAAGCTCTCAAAATTTACTCTATATCTTTTTTTAGTAAGTAATTAAATTGTATTAAATAAAGAAAAGAATACAAATCCAATGTTCTATTTCCAAGTGTTTTACCGATTTAAAAATAGAACAAATACGTTGGGGCATACCCCGAGTAAGAGTTACATATCTCTAAGATAAGAAAAAACACAAAAGAAGCAAATAAATATACACATGCCAATAGCCGCCGAAACACACCAACCAGATGCGAAGCCTGAGGGAATCACCAACCGTACGAATTCATTGTTATCACTACGAATCCGCTCTGATCATACCAATGTCCTTTCAAGAAAGGAAAAGCAGAGATAAATACTCCAAAGGCCATCAACCAAGCCGATCAAAGCAGTAGCATCCAAACAACCCGGCATGCCTTCTAGTCCTGCTAAAGAAGCATCCACTCCAGAAAAGAGAGCAAACCGGTCAATCAGCCAAACTGGTTAGATAGCTAGTCAAATAGTTTCATGGCATTCTATTCAGCCATGAAACTATTTCGTCCATATACAGGCGTCCATATAGATCCCCCAATTAGTCAGTCGCTAATCATATCAGCAAGCGAACCCATCAATCCTAATCTTCGACAAGATCCACTAATCAGCAATTGGCCAAGCGGACCAACCTATCAAAGAACCACAAAAAGGCCTCTAGACAGCAGTAAAGTACATCTGTCTCAAGCCTTTGATCCAATCCAAATCTTCATATTCAAAGCAATCCATAATCAGGCGACCATATGCGACAGAGGTAAGAGAAGCCCGCCCAAAGAACCAAATTTGTTTTTGACAAGGCTGGTAAATAACTACTAGCCAGCTCATCAAAAAGCAAAAACCAAAAACCCGAGATGCCAAAATTTAATTTTTTTTGGGAGAAACAAAAACCATGAAGAGCCATCCCAGTCACCACGATAAAGCGGACCTAAAAACTGAGACAACTAGAAATATGTTCAAAGAAATCTAGAAGACAATACACCCTATAAGGCCAGCATACTAGCCGCATGACATATTTAGCCAAAAGATATGACTGGATTCACCAGAGACCGGGCAGCGAGCAAAGTGAAAAACACCCCAAATGGCCAGCAACAATATGCCAAGAGACATTCCTCTTTTCTTTTTTTTTTTTTGGACAAAGTAACCAAAAGATCAATCGGAATAACCAAAGATGGGTAAATCAGTTGGATTCACCAGAAATGGGGGCATAGGGTAAAGTGAAAAACACCATTAATGGCCAGCAATAGTATGCCAAGAGACACTCCCTCCTTTTTTTTCCTTGGAAGAAAGCCTCTAGCATAGAGAAGACTACATATCGTGAGGGCTCCCAAAAAGGCCATTCAGCCAGTTCTGCTCCACCAAATAAGGTAGAAAAGATGGATGATGTCTAGAAAGGAAAAAATGAAGAGAGAGAGAAAGACACAACATCAGACTGAAAAAAGGCACGCAGCCCACTTAAAGCTCCCAACAACAGCAAAACCGATACCATCAGTAATTACCCGCTCCAATAGACTCCAGTTTAAAGTCTGCCTCGAGAAACACCAAACTCTACCCCTAAAGAGATTGATTCAAATTTACTCTATATCAATGTCTATTTTAAACTTGGTATGAAAAAGACTCAATTAAAATAGACCGAATGACCACTCTATGGACTTGATAACAAGTCAGTTCCCATTTAGGGCTCTATTCAACTCGAGGTCATGCTGGGGACTTAGCCAAGGATGGCCTCCAGGATGTTAACATTTCTCATGGTGGACCTCCCCTCAATCTACAATGTCATTCTGGGATGACCATGCCTGACAGCTTTAGTGGCAATAACATCAATATCTCTCTTGAAAATGAAGTTCCCAACCCCGTTAGGCATTAGAGAGGTCCTGGGCAACCAAATAACTAGTCAAACCTATAATCTGTCCCAGATCGCTCTAGCAATCATTGGCTAGCCAATCGAAGACCTCGACTTATGAAATGAGACAACCCTACAATCAGTCTAGGCCGGTGAGTCCACGGACTGAATAGCCCTAGACCCCAATGAGCTCGAGAAGTGTGTGTAGATCGGAAGCTCCCTAACGGGTTCTATGCGGGATGACTTGATTACCTTCCTTAGGAACAACTCCGATGTCTTTGCGTAGATGCCTACAAACATGCCCTAGATACTGACTGCAGTAATGATTTACAAGTTGAGCTTAGATGCCGGTCACAAACCCGTTTGGGAGAAGCGAAGGAACCACTTGATCGAGAAGCTAATTGCCATTCATGACCATGTTCGTGGCCTAAGTGAGACCTTTGGAATCCTTCGGGTGCACTAGATGAAGCTGAACCCTACTAAGTGTGCGTTAGGCATGACGTTTAGAAAAGTCTTGGACTTCATTGTCCCTTAGTGAGGGATCGAGGCAAACCCCAAAAAGATAAGGGCCATTCTTGACAAGCGTCCGCTCCAAATAGTAAATAAGGTTTAGAAACTCACTGGAAGGATAGCGGCCCTCTCCCAATTTCTAGCAAAGTTCGCGGAGAAGTAATTGTCATTCTTCAAAGCTTTGAGAGGGCCATGGAAACCATCTTCCAATGGATGGTCGAGTGTGAGGCAGATTTTTGAGAGCTCAAGAAATACCTCTCCCATCCTCCTCTCTTAACTTTGCCTTAGGAAGGCAAAGAGCTATGTTTTTTCCTAGTGGTCTCCGATACAGCGCTAAGCTTGGTCCTGATCCGGCAACAGTCTAGCCTGCAATGATTGGTGTATTACGTTAGCAAGATCCTAACCGACATCAAGAGCCACTACTCACATGCCGAAAGGATCGCATTAGCCCTCGTGTACTCCACTAGAAAGCTACGCTTGTACTTTTAAGCACATAAGATCGTCATTTTGACCTATCAGCCCCTGAAGGAAATTCTATAAAAGCCGGATACGTTTGGACGACTGGTTAAATGGGCTATTGAATTGGGCAATTATGATGTGGAGTTTTGACCTCAGCCAGCCCTAAAAGGTTAGGCCTTTGTGGACTTCATCGTTGAGACGGTAATCCGAATTCTAAAAGTCCTTGACCTTGTCGAGGGCATCGACTAGCCGAGGATACTATCATGGACCATGCAAGTCGACAAGTTGTCAATAAAAGCAGGCAACAGAGCAAGTGTGGTTCTATGAATCCTGGATGAGTCAAAGATCAAGTGTTCAATTACCCTTGGGTTTCCTGCCACCAATAATGTCGCCAAGTATGAGGCACTCCTAGAAAGACTCAGGCTCTCAAAGAAGTGCTTAGCTTGATTGCTGATCGTCTATAGTGACTTCAAACGGGTCATCAACCAGGTTTAGGGGAACTTCGGGGCATCAAATCCTCAACTCACGAAGTATCTCACTAGAGTAAGGGGCCTAACCCAGATGTTTGACAAAGTCAAAGTAATCCACATTCCTAGGGAGAAAAACTGGAAGGCCGATCAGCTGATAAGGGCAATGGTGATTGGAAATCCGGAGTAGTACTCTAGAGATATGCAGGAATTCATAGCCGCCCCAAGCATTGACGGCCCTGAGCATAAGGTGCTGCAAGTGACCAACAACGATAATTGGATGGCCCCATACTAGAGATACTTGAATGATGGCACCTTGCTGAACAACCTTGATAAGGCCAAGCGCATAAGGAAGGCAACAGGCTGGTACACCCTTGTGTACAAAGGCTGTACCGCCAAGGGTATTCAATCCCTTACATGAGGTGTCTCATTCCGGAAGAGGGTGATTACGTGCTGTGTAAGGTATACCTTAGTGTCTGCAGTTCGTATATAAGAGGCAAGAATCTTACCTTCAAAGTTATAAGGAAAGGCTTCTACTGGCCCTTTATGAAGTGCGATGCCATGGAGTTCGTGAAGAAATGCGAAAACTGTCAAATCTATGGGAACGTACCTCACCAGCCATACACGAAACTGCAAGCCTTCTAGTCATCCTGGCCATTCACACAGTGGGGACTCGACATACTCATACCTCTGCCCATAGCATCCGAATAAAGAAAGTTTGTCATAGTAAGTATAACTACTTTACTAAGTGGGTGGAAGCATCTGTGCTGGCACTAATAACCGAACAGAACACGATAAAGTTTGTTCGGTAGAGCATCGTTTGTCGGTTAGGGATTTTTGAGGTCATAAGGACCCACAACAGAACCCAATTTACTGGCAAATGATTCACCATGTATTACATGAGCCTGCAAATAATACTGGTTCACACTTTTGTTGTCTACTCATAAGTCAACGGACAGGTAAAAGTTACAAACTGAATGCTATTACATGGGTTGAAGACTAAGCTGGAGGACATTGGGGGCTTTTGGGCCAATGAGCTTCCATATGTCCTGTGGTCATATAGGACACCCCAAGGAAGCTAACCCGCAAAACACTTTTTAGTTTATGCTATGGTATTGAGGCGACATTCCCAGTGGAAGTTAGTCTGCCCAATCTTTGGGTTGAGAATTTTGACCCTCTCAGCAATTCTCAAGGCTCAGGGAGAACTTTGACTTACTCGAAGAGGCCTAAGATGCAGCACGCCTCCGAAAGGTGGCTTATCAACAGCGAATCACATGGTACTACAATAAAATGGTAAGAGCTTGCCAATTTGAGGTGAGAGGCCTCGTCCAATAGAGCGTATTGGCAACAAGAAAAAGTGCCAATAAGAACAAGTTTTATCCAAATTGGGAGGAACCATTCCTTGTCTTGGTAATCCTCCAAGACTGTGCGTGCAAGTATGTACCTAGGATGGCAAACTGGTCCCAAGGACATGGAATGCAACCCATCTCAAGGGGTACTACCAATAAGCCAGTGCTGAGCGTAGGTAAGGTTAACATACATCATCTGGAATGCTTGTAAAATATACCATGTTTCAATTAATGACATTTTTATTTATTTATACATAGCTGTGCATGTAACTACTTGCTTGCCATAACAAAGAATCGTGACCTAGACTACCCCTAATTCAGGTGGGACTCGTTCCCGCCTACTTCATGACCCACTGGCAGTCATAAAACCTCAGCTCCAAGTCGAGCGACCCACTTAGGTTTAAACTTGAACCTCAATTCCAGTAACCAAGCAGCCCATATGAGGTTAACATACATCATCTGGAATGCTTGTAAAATATACCATGTTTCAATTAATGAAATTTTTGTTTATTTATACATAGCTGTGCATGTAACTACTTGCTTGCCATAACAAAGAATCGTGACCTAGACTACCCCTAATTCAGGTGGGACTCGTCCCCGCCTACTTCATGACCCACTGGCAGTCATAAAACCTCAGCTCCAAGTCGAGCGACCCACTTAGGTTTGAACTTGAACCTCAATTCCAGTAACCAAGCAGCCCATATGAGGTTGAATATTGTGGCTTGGGGGCTCTCGGACCAAGCGTCGGACCCCCTGATGGATGGCCATAGAAAACTTAGGGAGCTTTAAGAAGCATGCATGCAGCAGCTCCCTCTCAAAGGGATGAGCACTATTAGTTGATGATGGTCAACGGACCAGGACTAGAGATGCATGAGATACGAAGTCTTCTAACAGGATTGAGTCCCGACAAGGTAACGTGCGAGTGATAGCCTAGACTCCACCAGAGTCCAACGGCTGTGGCTATGAAACCCAATCTACCTGAGTGAGGCTCACCCAAAGGAGTGTGATGACATCCTCTCATGAGAAAGAGCACCCTGAAGTGTCACAACATTCCCCCAATGGAATGAGCATTACCAAGATAACATCCAAAAAGTACGCCCAATGATGATAGCTTCACCACTTAGTTGGCAAGCAAAAAAAAGAAAATGGGGGAAAAAGACTAGCCATAATGGTTGCAGAGCCTCACTGGCAAGGATTGTAGAATCAACCAAATGAACATTTGCACGAAAGTGCATGCGAACAACAGTTGAGTCAAAAAATGAATTGAGTAATTTCATTACAAATGGTCAGAATGTACACGAGGGGAATGGATATCCCAAGGTTGGGAGGGTTTCCCTCCCTCCAAGAAGTCAGTGACGAGAGATCGATCCCGAATGCTGCCATTCCTCGGGTCAAAAAAGATGGCTGGGACATCAGGATCCACCAAGGATGCAATCCAACTGTAGAGGCAAATGCCATCCCAAATTCCGGCATTCAGTGCATGGCCAATCTTATCCAGACTGAGTTAGGCTTGTAGATCCACCTCAGCCCAGGCACTTTGGGCATGGAGCGCAGAAAGATGTCGGAATGCCACCTGCAACTTGTTCTTGAGCGAGGCGTTCTTGTCTAGGGCCCGAGATCTTTCTTCTCTGAGGATAGACAACTCTCGACTAAGGCTGGAAACCTCTTCCTGACTATCCCAAGGCTTAGCAAGGGTGGCATTCAGTCGGGCCTCCATCTCCTCAAGAGCCCTGGTCGACCAGAGTTTGATCGCGATGGGAAAGCTCCTTGTCGCATTGATTGATCAAATTTTCCCATTGGACCAAGCCTGTCTTGAGCAAGCATAGTAGCATCGACCTCCTCCAAGGACCAAAGAAAAGGAAGAACTCCATTAAAGTGAAGGCAACAAGGAAAAGCAAGTCTAGGGAAGTGGCATGATCATACCTCAAGGAAGGGCATCTCCCCTAGCCTTGGCAAATCCGGGAAGGTCCTGAGCTCTGGGACAGATGGGGGCACCGGGGCTACGACGTCTCCCTCCCCTTCACCCTCATGGACCTCGGGCATCAAGGGCCCAGGGCACAGCTCCTCAATGGGACCGCTGGCCACAACAGTCCCATCAACCTCAAACTTTGGAGACCTCACACGAGACGTATCAACAATCTTTGCCACCTCTGTAAACCAAGCAACCTACCCAACCTTGTTAGTCTCAGTGGCAGCCTCCAACATCCCGATCACCATTTTGGAGGATGTAGTCAACTGAGGCCTTGACCAGCTAGTCCTCATGGGGGACCTCCACGGTGACACAGACAGGAAGGCCTAAAGTGGACTCCTCGTCCAAAGTGTAATCCACTATAGGAAGTCCAAATTGAGCTAAAGTGGCCGTAGGGATTGGTTTAGCTTGAGCCTTAGCGCCCTAGTTGTTAGCTATTGGAACCAATGGCGCTGAAGCCTCAATGCCCAACGTCGATGTGGTAACCTCGGGCAAGGGCCTGACAACTCTGAGAGAGGCAAAGCCCTCCGCCATGAAGAGTTGCAGGTGTCTGTTAAGCTCTTCATGGCAGCCTGGTCCTCGCTCATGGAGGGGTCTGATGAAGAATCCCACCGGTTGACTAACTAGTGGGAAGCTCCAGATACGACCAATGACCCAGGCTTCTCTTTGAGCCTAGTGAGCACTGTAGGGGCCCATTAGCTTCCCATTTGGCCCTAGCAAAGGCCTTAGTAGTCAGCCAATGACCCCTCTTCTAGAATGTGTCGACGTGCTCCCGGACGAGGTCGGCCAGCGACTTTTCCCTCCCTTTCTCCCGCTCACCCAACTCACTGGTGAGGTAGGCTTGCACGAAGCCACACATGTTGGGAATGGCCCACACTGAAGGAATCACCAAGTAAAAATATCAGTCATTCCAATTCTTGGTGAAGTTTGGGTTTACCTGAGTAAAATAGAACTCAGGATGTGGGGACATCGAGATCCAGTCCCCAAATTCGTTGAAACAAAAGATCACTTTCATTGACCTAATGCTGAACTCGTGCCCATGGTGACGAGCAAAGACGCACATGGAAACTAGGTAGTGCATGGAGTTGGGCTGAAGCTTCGTCATGGGGATCCCCACAGCCGACAAGATCCCATATAACTCCATAGCCATGGGAAAGTGAATCCCACCCTTTAGATGGGCCTCGTAGACACTCATAAACCTCTCCAGAGGGGTGCATGCTTTGCCAGCATTGCAAGGTAGAAGATAAACCATGTTTCTTGGAACCTTGTATTGAGAAAATAGAGCCTCGACATCACTAGAGGTAAAAACGGCTCGGATCAAGTTGACTTCCTTGAGGGCCATGGATGAAGAGCTCAAGGGCTACTCTTTTCTTTGTGAAAAAAAGGTTAAGGAAATTGAAGGCAAATGCAGTCAAAGGTAAGAGGCAAGAGTGAAAAAGGTAAGGAGGCCTAGCATTAAAATAGATGAAGGCACTGGGCCCAAACGGCGTCGTGCGGGAAGTTCAAGGGTTTCCCCCTCATGATGACTGTGATACACATCCCCTCCTCAGGACATGGGGACGTGTCTTTTCCCTCGTCAATAATGATGCCTGACAACACGCCTTGCAACGCATGTAGCTGCCTCCCGTCAAGCTCAGGCTATCACGCTAGTGATAAATAAAAAGACCTATGCCGTCAGGAGCCAGTGTCCCATCAATTGAAGCAAAGGCCTAGTGGCCCATGTCTCTACTGACCAACTTGATGGGTCTAACATGAATATGGGGTGGAACCAATGAAGCCCAATTGAGAGAAGACGGGCCTTACCAGCAGATGGACCCAGCCTAGCGGCGGCACCCTAAAAGATTTGGGCACAAGGCTCTCTGGGTGCCCCTGACACACACTGTGATGAAACGGTTTTTTTTTTTGTCTTTAGATAATTCTATCTTTACAGAAAATAGAAACCAAAACCCAATTAGCAACCTAAAATTCTAAGGAAAAATGGATAGAGTTTTCCTTAAATTGGCTAAACTAAAATACAAATCGTACTTATAACTTGCAAACATACAGAATAAGATCATAATATCCATCAACAGGTACTCTCATTATAGACATAGGATCACAGACGCCGTATAATTTTCTACGGCTTACATTTCACATTTTCTATCAACCATACTAACAGTTCAGAATAGAGATGCCATTCAGGACCTGTACAGAATCCAAAAAATATATAACGGAAGCTGAACTATATACCTACGGAAGCATAAATCCTTGTTTTATCACATGCATCACATACATTTTATATACAAGATCCATATACATAAAATCCATATACAAAATCCGGTATTTACATTCAACTGTTGCTTTTCCAAATCTCCAAAATGCTTTAGGTCTTCCAAAGGTCTCAAGGCTAGACTTTAATTATTCCTTCTTGTCTGACACTAACTCAACTATCTCATCTGGAGAAAAAAAATAAAATAGTGAGTCGAAGCCCAGTAAGGTACCAAAACATGTAGAAAATAATACTTTCATGCAGAATATAATTGCAGATGAACAGTAACATAGAAATATTTAAGAACATAAATGTAGAAGGTCACAGAAAGCGCCAAGGAATGAAAATAGAAACAAAAATTATAAGAAAAGTATAGTTCTATATGAACAGGTCTCTATAGTCATAATTCATGCTTTCATGTAAAATATAAATATACTAGAGCAAAAACAATAATAATCAGAAGAATGGAGGCATCCATAGAAACAGGAATAAAGCATAATTCTATTTAAACATATATCAAAAATCAAGAATCAGTATAATCATACTTGTAATCATAAATCAGTAAAATATACTTCAGAAATAAGAAAAACAATATCAATTCTATAAATTCTAGAAATCCCTTTTTAATCATTAGGAGGACCTACTAGTAGACCCTACTAGTAAAGGGGGAGAGTAATTGAGGATAGATTGTATTCACTTCACATAATACAAGGCCAGCAACAAATATCCATTCTCATGGGATTATCCCATATTGTGGGATTATATACTAATACTTCTCGAAGGACAGTGGATCATCTAAATTTTACCATTTGAAACTAATGTCCCAAGGAAGGGTGGACCACGTTTAACTCCATGGACAGAGTTATCATCGATTACCACCATAACATTCTAAGGCATGTCGGAGAACCTAACCTGACTGTATTTCAGTCTTGGGTTTCAATTTACAAAATTAGAAATACTTTTCTTCTTATTTCTCAACTTATAACTGATTGAATATCAGGAAGTCAGTCAGAATTACACAAATATTCCTTCAGAATGCTTCAAAATTTCACAGAAATTCAACAATATAATTCCATATAAATTTTTCAATCACAAATCATAACAAGGGTAATATTCTTTTACAAATCAACATTTACTAGTCAAATTTATGGATTAAAACTACCAAATCCCATAATTTTCGTGCTTAGGGTTTTA
This sequence comes from Nepenthes mirabilis, assembly GCA_025585075.1. Lineage (NCBI taxonomy): Eukaryota > Viridiplantae > Streptophyta > Magnoliopsida > Caryophyllales > Nepenthaceae > Nepenthes > Nepenthes mirabilis. The sequence continues at coordinate 12,154 of JAODPA010054687.1, forward strand.
CCAAACCTTCTGGATGAAAAACAAACACCAAACATATATTTATACATGAAATCGGAGGTATATTCAACAGTACATACAAGTAAACACGAAATCTGATCGATTAAACAAGAGAAATATACTTTATTTTCTGTAAACATGGAGAAACATGGATTCAGAGTGAAAATATAAATTTCGAGATATTAAAACACTGTAAAAATAGTATATAACGTTCGGAGCACATTTACCTGAGCCTGGTCTACCGTTATTCTTACTCTGATGGGATTTGGATGGAAGATTTCCTCCCATTTCTTTTCTTTCCCCTCCTTCCTCCTCTCCTCTCGCGTTCTGCCCTCATTCTATTCAAAATTATACCGCCAAATCCCTTAAAAATATGAAGGAAAACTGGTCACGTGCGAGTCACACGACTGGTGCTCGAGCGCCAGTCGAGTGCCCTTTGAGCGCTCGCTCTTGCAAAAATGCGCATTGGTTAGCGCTTGAGTAGTGCTCGAGCGCCAGCCTTGTAGGCTGCCACGCCCCCGCTCCACCCGAGGGGCCACTCGGGTGGTGCTTTCATATTTTTTCGCCTAGCTCGGTGCTCGAGTGCCGGTCAAGTGCCGAGCACACTTTTGGCTATTTCACTCATTTTTATTTTAGTACCAAATTTATCCATTGTTCTTAAGTCTAATCATAATTATCATCAACTTAATCACTTCATAATATTCAGGTTTTGGGATCGGGATCTCACAATTTTTTCCACTTATAGAAATTTTGTCCTCAAAATTTATCAATCCTTAAATTTTCAGAACCAATGAACCTTTTTAATGTCTCCAATTCATTTCTAAATCAGGTTGGTTATTCTAGAAAACCATAAACATTAGAATTGCCTTGATCTTCATTATTTGGCGTGTCCCATTAGGACCAAGAAATCAACTAAATCCAAAGGCAAATCTATCTTATCAACCACTTTTCTCACTTAGTTCCAACCTTATACAAGCAAAATGCCTCATTTTATTTCATATTACATATCAAGATTGAGCATGTCCTCTAAATATTACCTTAAATCTTATTATATACACAAATTCATCACTCTTCCATTGCGCGCTCTGATCAATCATTTAGCTTCGAATTATTCAATTATAACTTACCGTCACTATCACAACCTAGCATCTCAGTTATTTTACGGAGCTTAACTAAAATCCTATCATAAATTCAAAGTATAATTAGACTTCAAAAGTAGGATACTTTACATTCTTGTCTATTTCTTGGTATGTCCTAAAATTGACATTTCTATTAGACACATATTCTGTTTCGAACACCTAATTTACGCAGTAACCTTGATCAAAACTTATTTTAAGATAGTCATAACCCAAAAATAATCCTCACAGATCCTCAGTTCACCACAGAATAAATGTCCTAACTACAATAGTCATGATAAATTCGATACAGTTTTGGATCATTACCTTAAAAGCTCAAGACTTTAACAATTAGCAACCTCAAGATTTCAAAACTCCTACACTGTGTAATTTCAAATTTTGTTGGCATACTGATAAACCCATCGATTAAACCTGAACACGTCGTCCATAATCATGATTAGTGGGTTGTTCTAGTATGAAATCATAAGGGTTTTCTCATCTCAAAAGATCATAATCCCAACATTCTAGACTCAACTCCGCTTCCCAATTTAGGAATGTGGCATTTTATTTTCCAAGCAATTGAGCCTACCCGAAATTTTCCTTTCTTATCTCCCACGAAGCACCATAAGCATACCAAGTCTATAAACTTTTAACATTCACTACTAGTACTGATGCTCATTTTTGTTCCAGATACAAAATTTTATTTACATATTCCTTAGACAGGTTTATCCATTTACAATTTTGAAGGTCAGCTTCTATCATAATATAATCATTTTGACCCTTAATTTACTAGTCGAAACTAACTCCCAAAGGAATACTCACAATCCTCAAATCCAGACTCTTAATTGCTGATTCTGGCAAAAAGAAAAACAACTCTGAATTAGAATTCCTCTCCTACTTGTCCCAAGAGTATCGATCCACAAGCGATACAGGAGAGCATATACTTTAAATAGATTAATCTGCTCAGGATCTCCTAAGGTTACCTTTCCGTCGTGACATAACTACTTTAATCCTTAAGATTATCAGATCAGAATTATCTCTAAAGCAGTTCTAAATTTCTCAAATGGAGGCTTTTAATATCCACAATCGATCGTAACATTTGCCTCCTTTGAATCATGCCGAGATCCACCTATCATAACCTTTAACTTTTAGGTTCACAAGACATTAAAATCTTCCAAAAGTATTATTCACAAATCCTCAAAGTAAGAGCCTCATCACAAAATTTTAGTTATGGGTGAAATAATTTCAACCACAGCTCCTCTCCCATTTTGTTTGTGGGTAGATACCTATTAATGTAGAATAACAAAATCCTAATCCTTCTTAAGGGCATTACTGCCTACATTAACTTACTCAACTCATTAATCAATCCCACTTTCTGGAGGTCTCAAAGCATCCTCAACGATGCTCAACTGATACTCTTCCAATTTCATACAATTCCATATAAACTAATCTAATTTCAATTTCCTTTAAACCGTCCATTAAAAAAGTTTGGCTTGGTCCTTTCTTCCAATACATTTATTCTCAAAACTTTATAGCTAAATTCTCAAACGGCCACCTACTGATTTAAAAAAAAAGGGCAGTTCATTTTCTAATTAGACTTAGCACATATCCTTGATTCGATTGGCCTTGTCTCTTACCCAGAATTCACAACCTAATTACAGGGTATTGCAGCTTTTCGATTACAATTTACGCCAACATCCTTGAGTACCATTTAAACTCCAAGAGGATTTGCATCACCGAAAGATCGATTTTAGATCATTAGCTCCACTTCTCACCGTAATAACCAAATAAATAAAATATATCTTCTTCCAATTGAATGATCATCTAATTACTTGCCACAATTCTCAAAACTCACAAAATCCGCAAAGCATACATTTATCTATACAATTAGGAAATAATCCAAAATCTTTAGGGTGAACATGACATCACACAAATTCAGAAAATAAAAGAATACATAACTTCCCAAATCTATTTAAAATACAAATCCAAACTCCATAATTAAGAAGATACATCCAACCACCTTTAGTGGTGTTTCAATGTCTTGAACTATCATCGCGAAAGCCTTAGACAAGATAGTGGGCCTCTTTGTTTCTAGCCTTCGAGGATATGGACAGTATTTAATGTGGTGGTCTTGCTGTCCATATTTAAAACAAGCTCCCATCGCCTTGCGACAGGAATGTCCCACATGCTTCTTCCCACAGAAAGTACAGTCGACTGCTGATGCCTGAGATCCAGATACTGACTGAACTAAAGTGATGCTCTTAATTTACTAATTTATTTAAATGTATTAACTTTTTACAAAAAATCGGACAAAGTCTCATCTAAAAATGGATGAAACCCATACATACAACCTACTTAATACAACCTATACATGACATATAAATAACCCGACCTCAAAATTTCAACCATATTTCAGACATAGGATCATACAAAGTGTCATTTCATCCATAGCTCCAACATAGAAATCTCAAACTACTATGTTGGATCTAAATAGAGATGTCATCTGGGAGCCTAATTAATCTAAAATCAAATAAAAATATGGAAGTAAAGCTACATCCATAAAATCGCCTGCAGAAGCAAAATGATATACCCATAACAATATGCAACATGCTATGCCATAATAATATACGTCATTCATCCCAACATTTGTTATTTACAATCACAATTGTTCAAACTTCTAAAATCTTCAAAAATCTTTAAACCCAACAAGCTCCCTTCTAGTTAAATCCTATCTTTAGTCATTCTCATCAGGCATCAGCTCATCTAGAAGGTGGATAAAATAGCAAGGGTGAGCAATTGCTCAACAAGGAACCCAAAATAGTATGAATATATAAATTTCATACAAAATATGTAAATATATAAGGACAAAGAAATATAGAAGAAATTAAAAAATTAAACATATATGCGAACAAGGCAAAAGCATGAAAACGATGCATAATCATAAGAGATTTATGTTCAAAAGTCCTTAGTTATTATCTAAAAATAAATTGATCGTGAGTTCCTCCTTATTTACATCCCGAGGATAAGATGGTTTGCTTATTATTGGTTCTTAGTTCAAAAACATGGGTTCCGCCTTATTTACATCCCAAGGACAGGATCTTCGAAAGTTTTTATTCCTGGTTTAAAAATATAAATTTTCTCCTTATTTACATCTCAAGGACAGGATGTTCAAAAGTTTTTATCCTCCAAAATTTATATTCCGAGGATAGGATGGTTCTCTTGTTCTTAATTCTTGATTCAAAGGCTCTTATCTTCTAAAATTTACATCCCAATGATAGGATGGTTCTCTTGTTCTTAGTTCTTAATTCAAAATATCAGTTCCTCCTTATTTACATTCCGAGGATAGGATGATTATCTTAGGCCTAATTATTGCCCTCCAAAATTAACACCCCAAGGAAGGTAGTCCACACATCACTTTGTGGACGGAGTCATTCTCATGGCATGCTGGGAATATAGGGTCGAAGCCTTCGTATAGTCTTAGAGCTCTTAATTTCAAAAATATGAATTCCTCCTTATTTACATCCTAAGAAAAAGATGTTCGAACATTCTTAATTTTTGGTTCAAAACATAAATTTCCTCCTTATTTACATTCCGAGGACAGGATGTTCAAACGTTCTTAATAAATTTTGGGCAGAATAACTGTTACAAAAATTTTTGGATAAAAATTATCTAATAAGCTTAAACATTTCACCAAATAAGAAATTACCTCAAAACTCAAAATTTACGAATACCATACCTTCAATGTTTGAGCTAGGGTTTAGGGCGAAACTTTCGAACACAAATCGAATACAAAATGCACACCAAATGATGAAATCAAAGCCGTAAATCATGATACTTATGTATAAATATAAAATCCATCCATAAAATCATGAGAAACATACAATATTCCTAGCAAATATTACAGAAATAGGGTTTTAGAGCATTAATACTGAAGTTGAGATATTAAAAATCAATAACAAGAGAAAATAAAGCTTAAAGTATACTTGCCTCGACCCAATCTACCGTTTTTCTTACTTTGATCGGACCGGAAGTGGTTTAAATTTCCTCCTCTTCCTTTCTCTCATTCTCCTTTCTTCTCCTTCCCCTTTGTGTTTGTCGTGCTTCCCTCTTCTCTGTCTCTCTTTCCTCCTTTTTAAAACGAAATAGAAAAAGTCAATGGGCTAAAATCAGGACTGGTGCTCGAGTACCAATTGGGAGTCCTTCGGGCGCCCCTATTCTGCCATACTGTCGCCTCGGGTGACCGTCAAGTGCCCTTCGGGCGATCGATTTTGCTAAATGTGCCCGGGTGCCACTGCTCGGGCGAACTCGTTCTGCTAAATGCACCTGAGTTGCGCCTTGAGTGCAAGTCAGGTGCCGAGCCCATTCACCCTATTTTGCTTCCGATATTAATTTTTCACATTTTTAAGCCTAATTCTTAATCATTAATAATTTAATTATCTCCTAATTACCATATTTCGGGACTGGGACCTCACACTCTCCACCACTTATAGAAATTTCATTCTCGAAATTTAGTGAATCTCAAATTTTCATAATCAAAAGTACCCTTTCTAGATCCTTCTTGGCGTTTCCAACTCATTTCCTTGATTAAATGATTATCTCAAAGAACCTTAAGCATTCTGAATCCTTCTGATCTTCATTATCCAATGTGTTCTGTCAAAATAAAAAAATCTAAATTCACCAAGTCTGAAGGCAAACCTAATTCATTAAATACTTCTCCGACTTAGACCAAAACATCAAGTAGCTAATAATTCTAGCTTTAATTTACTCTAAGCCTCTATAATGATCATTCCTTCTAAACTTCAAATTGAACCTTAGAATATATGGGCTCACCGCATTCCCGCTACACAACTTTGATCAATTAACTAACTATGAATCATCCAATCGTAATTCACCATCATATCTAATTTAACTTAATACCAAAATTTCTCTAATCAAGTTTGGCTAAGATTCTGATAGAACCCTCAAACTACTATCAAACCTCAATATCGAAATACTTTATATTCTCATTATTTCTTTGGTATGTTGACAAATCGATATTTCCCTAAAATACGTAATTCATGCTGACAAGAATGGGTGATTTATCAGCTAATCAGCAAATACCTACATATCCTTGAAATACATGGTCATTTACTCTTAGCCTCTCAATTATATCCTAAGACCTATGGAAGTTATGAGTCCACACACACTCCCGCTATTCTAATTAATCATTTATTTGTGAATTCAAGGTCTTCTTATAATTCACATCCTTTGGTCATATGAACACTTAGATTATATGGAAGCCATAATTAAAACAAATCTTAAATATCTATACCATAAAGACAGAGCCCACAAATCCTTAAATTACAACCAGGTTAGAAACCACAATTGTAACAATCACCCAAAGATTGATATAGTTTTAGATCATTACCCAAAATCTCATGACCCAAATACTTAACAACCTCAGGATTCTCGTTGGCATACCAAGGAGCTAACTAATTCAATTCAAATGTGTCATCCATAATCATGATAAGTGGATCATCCTAATCGTCCTGAAACAAAACTATAAGAACTTCTCATTTCATAATTTTATATCCTTAATACTTCAAATACAATTCCCCCTCCCTGAATCAACAGTAGAGCATCCCATATGAAGCATCAATGACATACTAAATCTGAAAACTTTCGATATCATTTATCGGTCATAATATTCACCTTCCTCGAAAGACGCAAAGATCCACCCTTTCAGTCCTCAAATCACTACCTACTCTATCGCATACTCATTTCTTCCTTATGATATAACTCTTCAAACCTTTAGAATTATTGGACAATAACTACCCTTATAGGCAACACTTGTAAATCCTCAAGCAAGGACCTCATCGGCTAACCTCAGCCATGGGTGAAACAATTTTCAAATCATGAGCTTCTCCCTCACTTATTTCGAGGGTAACCACCTACCACAAATACAGGAATAACTTAACCCTAACCTTCTTCAAAGTATTACATTCTACTATAACTCTCCTGACCCATTAGGGGTCAACCAAACAAAATGGTCGACAATTTACTTTTAATTTCTCAAAGGCTACCTTCACATATTTCATTCTTATGAATACCAATTGATTTTAAGCCAAACACCTCATGGCTCTATAATCTTTGAAGAATACTTGTCAAATCGCTTAATAGATTCTGTTAGACCCAAGAAGACCATACACCTTCACGATATTAATTGATCCTCCCAATGAGAGACTGCTTAAAGTCCTACGAATTTGAAAATCATGCTACCAAAGATGCCATATGATCAACAGGACATTTCCTCAAACTAAACTCGCATTCCTTTCCCAATTAGGCATACGGTTAACAACTGTTCACAATCCATGACATAATCGTTAAACAAAGTGTGTACACCCCATGTTCCCTCGGATTCATCAAGGGGGTCATCACGAAATTAACCTAATTAGGAGCAGAAGATCCAATCCATAAAACTCATGAAACACCAACGAACCTCTACAACCCAAATGGCATTGCCAGAATTGACAACGGCTATATCTTAATTTTGAAGGCTAACATAGGCGCAATTCTCGATTATCCTCAATTAACATCAAGTCTTTGCAGCAGATCTCACGAATTACCTATTGCCCTCTTATCAAACCATCTATCTCCCACTCGATTAACTATGCCCCATATTCTAAATTTATGACCTGATTACACAGCACAACATCTTACCAACACAATTCACACCAGCATCCATGAATATCTTTTTCAATTTCTACAGGATTTATACCGCCCAAAAATTCACGCACTCAAACACTTACTAAATCAATCATAATTTGACATTCTTAACTTCATTACATTGAAAATTGACTCCAAGTTTCATTGACCTTGAGACATCAATCCCACCTTATCCGTCATACTTGTTAGGTTAACTAAATATCCCTTCTGAGTGAATTACTAGCCTGAGAACCTCAACTCAAAACATATCAAACTTAAACTTTAATTTGAAATCAATTAACCCAGTCCTTGAATCAATGTCGATCAACCTAAACACTAAATCCCAACTTAATTCTAACCTAAGTCAGACAAACTAGATATCTAAAACTATCCGATTGAACTTAATTATCCTACGGCTATATCTACTTATTTAATTATTCTTAATCTATCCTAAGCTTCTGTATATGATTCAGATCAAACCTAAAGTATCACTTTTCTTTGATACCATCTATGATGGAATAGATCATTTTTCTCCAATGACCTCCATCAATAATCAAATCAAACATATACTAATTTTTTTAAACATATTAATTTCTATAGAAAATCGGGTAGAGTCTCCTCTAAAAATGGACAAAATCCATACATACAACCTATTTAATACAACCTGTACAAGACATATAAATAACCCAACCTCAAAATTTCAACCAGATTTTAGACTTAGGATCACACAAAGTGCCATTTCATCCATGGCTCCAACATAGAAATCTCAAACTACTATGTTAAATCTAAATAGAGATACCATCTAAGAGCCTAATCAATTCAAAATCAAATAAAAATATGGAAGCAAAGCTACATCCATAAAATCACCTGCAGAAGCAAAACGATATACCCATAACAATATGCAACATGCTATACCATAATAATATACATCATTCATCCCAACATTTGTTATTTATTATCACCATTCGTTAAACTTCCAAAATCTTTAAAAGTCTTCAAGCCTAACAAGCTCCATTCTAGCTAAATCCTATCTTCAATCCTTCTCATCAGGTACCAGCTCATGTGGAAGGGGAAAAAACAGCAAGAGTGAGCAATTGCTCAACAAGATACCCAAAATAGTAAAAATGTATAAATTTCACACAAAACATGTAAATATATAAGGAAAAAGAAACATAGAAGAAATTAGGAAATCAAACATGTATGTAAACAAGGCAAAAGTATGAAAACGATGCATAATCATAAGAGATTTATGTTCAAAAGTTCTTAGTTCTTATCCGAAAATAAATTGAACATGAGTTCCTCCTTACTTACATCCCGAGGACAGGATGGTTCGCTTATTCTTGGTTCTTAGTTCAAAAACATGAGTTCATCCTTATTTACATCCCGAGAACAGGATGTTCAAAAGTTCTTTTGCTTAGTTCAAAAATATAAATTTTCTCCTTATTTACATCCCGAAGATAGGATGTTTAAAAGTTTTTATCCGCCAAAATTTACATCCCAAGAACAGGATGGTTCCCTTGTTCTTAATCTTGATTCAAAGGCTCTTATCCTCCAAAATTTATATCTCGGTGACAGGATGGTTCTCTTTTTATTAGTTCTTAATTCAAAATATATGTTCATCCTTATTTACATCACGAGGACAGGATGGTTCTCTTAGGCCTAATTCTTGTCCTTCAAAATTTGCACCCTGAGGAAGGCGGTCCACACATCACTTTGTGGACAAAGTCATTCTCATGGCATGCTGGGAATATGGTGCCGAAGCTTTCGTATAGTCTTAGAGCTCTTAATTTCAAAAACATGAATTCCTCCTTATTTACATCCCGAGTATAAGATGTTCGAACATTCTTAATTCTTGGTTCAAAACATAAATTTTTTCCTTATTTACATCCCAAGGACAAGATATTCAAATGTTCTTAATAAATTTTGGGCAGCATAACTTTTACAAAAATTTTTGGATAAAAATTATCTAATAAGCTTAAATATTTTACCAAACAATAATTTACCTGAAAACTCAAAATTTACGAACACCATACCTACAATTTTTGAGTTAGGGTTTAGGGCGAAGCTTCTAGACACAAATCGAACACAAAACGCACACCAAACGACAGAATCAATGCTATAAATTATGATACTTATATTTAAATATAAAATCTATCCATAAAATCATGAGAAACATGCAATATTCATAGCAAATATTAGAGAAAGATTTTAGAGTATTAATACCGAAGTGGAGATATTAAAAAGCAATAATAAGGGAAAATAAAGCTTAGGGTACACTTGCCTCAACCTGATCTATCATTTTCCTTACTCTGATTGGACCAAAAGTGGTTGAAATTTCCTCCTCTTCCGTTCTCTCCTTCTCCTTTCCGCTCCTTCTCTTTCGTATTTGTTGTGTTGCCCTATTCTCTCTCTCCCTGCCCCCTTTTTAAAACGAAACATAAAAAGTCGGTGGGCTAAAATCAAGATTGGCGCTCAAGCGCCAGGCGGGCATCCTTTGGGTGCCCCCGTTTTGCCATATTGCCACCTCGGGCGATCAATTTTACTAAATGCGCCTGCGCCCGGGCAACTCCTCGGGTGCTGCTTAGGTAGACTCGTTTTGCTAAATGTGCCTGGCTTGCGTCTCGAGCGCCAGTCAAGCACCAAGCCTATTCATCCTATTTTGCTTTTTATTTAAATTTTTTACATTTTCTAAGCCTAATTCTTGATTATTAATAATTCAATTATCTCCTAATTACCATATTTCGGGACCGGGACCTCACAGATACGATAACATCATCCTCAACCCCTGCGAGTACAATTGAATCGTGCAGCTCTTCATTCCATCCAGCATCTCCTACTCCTTTATCATCAAATGAGCCATTATACCGAAAGGCATCCTACTCAAAGTGTCAATATTAACATTTTCCTTCCCGAATTGATATTGGATCTCACAATCATAGTCCTTCAATAGCTCCATCTATCTTCGCTACCTCATGTTTAGCTCCTTTTGTGAAAATAAATACTTCAAGCTCTTATGATTGAAGTACATCATAATTTTTTTCCCATACAAATCATGTATCCAAATTTTTAGTGCCAAGATCATAGCCGCTAACTCCAAGTTGTGGGTGGGGTAATTTTGCTAATAAATCTTCTACTGCATTGATCCATAGGCAATCACCTTACCTTGCTGCATTAGAACATATCCAAACCTTTCTTAAAAGTATCACAATATATAGAAAATCCACCTGATCCATCACGGATCGACAATATAGGTGCTATTGTCAATCTTCTCTTCAATTCCTAGAAGCTAACCTCACAGTCGCTATCCCAGACAAACATTGTCTTCTTCTATGTCAACCGAGTCAAAAGTATTGTAAGCCTTGAGAAATTCTCCACAAAATGCCGATAACATCCTACTAGACCCAGAAAACTCTACACCTTTACAACATTGGTTGGTCTATCCCAATCGGCCACCGCTTCTACTTTCTTCGAATCCATAGAAATGCCTCCATTAGAAATGATATGACCTAAAGAGGAAACATCCTCCAACAAAAACTCACATTTCTTCAATTTAGCCTATAGTTGTTTGTCCCTTAAGGTCTACAACGCAATCCTTAGATGGGCCTTATGCTCCTTAAAGCTCCTCAAATAAATTAGGATGTCATGAATAAATACCATCACAAATTGATCCAGGTATGATTGAAAGACTCTATTCATCAGATCTATAAAGGATGCCAATGCATTCATCAATTCGAATGGTATCACTAGAAACTTGTAATGACCGTACCGCATCCTAAAAGCCATATTGGAGATATCCTCCCGCTTAATTCTCAATTGGGGGTATTCTGAATGTAAATCAATCTTTAAGAAAACTTGAACTCTTTGCAACCGATCAAACAAATTATCAATCCTCGAGAGGGGATACTTATTTTTAATCTTGATTGTGTTTAGCTCCCGACAATCCATGCACAATCTCATCGATCCATCTTTTTTTCTCACAAACAACATGGGAGCACCCCATGGCAACACACTAGACCGAATAAATCCATTCTCCAATAATTTTCACAATTGCTACTTCTATTCCTTCAACTTAAATGGGACCATCCTATATGGAGGCTTCAAAATCAGCACAAACCCAGGCATAACATCGATAGCAAACTCAATCCCTTGATCCGGAGACAATCTAGGCAAATCCTCTTAAAAACATCCTCGAAATCATGTGTGATGACTCGAGTTCTGAAATACGATAATTAGGATGAAACTGAATTAGTGATTATCAAAGATTAGGTTTAAAATGTAAAAAATTGATTTCGGAAGTAGAAAGAGGAAGCTCGGCCTTGTAAGGTATCGGTTTCCAAGGTATGGTTAATATGGGTGGTGAGGTTTTAGAATCCCAAAATATAGTAATTGGAAGGTAATTAAGTTAAAAACAAGTGAACTGTGGTCAAAAGGGATGGGAGGAATCAGATTGAAAAGCCCAAAGTTCCAGAATTGGTAAAATCGGGAGCAAAAGTTGTAAACCGAGAAATGTTGATTCATAAATAAGATTTCGGGGATTAAATTATGATGATCATGACTTATTAAGGTAATAAAATCAAAATTGGGGTCTAAGGATGTGAGAAATTGGGTTAGAACAGTCAAAATGGGTCCCGAATGGCAAAAACATAACGTTTTGTGCTGCAGGCTCGACGAGCGCCTGACGAGCACCCGAGCAGCGCTTGAGCACCGATCAGGCACTATTTTATGAAGGTAACTGCTCGATGGCCGCCCGAGGCAAGGCACGAGTGAGGAAGGTTACCAGAAATGTACTCAATGACCGCTCGAGTGCTGTCCGAGCGTGATTCTATAAATGAAGCGCTTGAAGGGCACTCAATGAGCGCCCGAGGCAGTGCCATGTCCGAAGGGGAGCACTCAAGTAGTGCTCGATTGGTGCTCGAGCGCTCTGACGATTATAAAAGGGGTAGGCACAATTTCCTTCGGCATTCGGCCGATTTCCACAGGAGAGGAGAAGGAGAAAAGAGGAGAAAGAGAAGGAGAGGAAGAAATCGATGCGTTCCACACCGATCCGAATAAAAATAACGGTAGATTGAGCTCAAAAAAGTGTACTCTAGACGTTATTTACCATTTTTACAGCGTTTTAATATCTCAAATATTGTATTTATACTCCAAATCTATGTTTCTCCATGTTCTGTATAAATACTGCCTATTTTTATAAATTAATCAGACAGATTTCATGTTTACGTGTATATACTGTAATATTTGGCATTGATTTCATGAAAATGTATGTGTTAAATGTCTGTTTATCGTCCAATAATTTTGGCCAAATCCTAGGTACGAAAATAATAGGTTTTAGTGATTTTTATCCAAACTTTCTGTTGTATAAAAGATAATCTGAACTGAAATAAAGCTCATGGTGTAATTTGTTTCTAAAAATTTTATATAGACTTGTACTGATAAATCACTGTGGATTTCTGAAGCAAAACTTAAGGGTTTTAAACTATTACCGTATATTTTGAACCGAACTGAAAAGTTATTATAAAACTCTAACTAACTTCTAAAACTGAAAAGGTTTTTCAATTAAAAAATAAGAAGAAACTGTTTCTGATACTGTTAACTAGGACCGAGGACTGACATACGGTCTAGTAAGGTTCTCTGACATGTCTTATGATATTACAGTGGTAATTAAGAATAACTCTGTCCATAAAATTATATATGGTCTGCCATCCTCGGGGCGTTGTACAGGGAGGATACTATTCTGGATCCCAAGGAAGGTATCGATCCCATGAGAAGGGATCTACTATTACTATTTTTGGCCTTAGATGGTATGGGGTGAACACAATCTATCCTCGATTATTCGCCCCCTCGACTAGTAGGGTACACTAGCTGGGTCCTTGGGATATTTAACTAGAGTTTTCTGATGAAAGCACTGAGATTTGGAACTACTTTATGAAACTGTTGCGTGTTTAAATAGAATCATACTTTGCTCCGGTTTCCATAAATTGATTGTGTTCTTCCAATCTAATTTTAATGTGTTTTTCTATTAAATAGAATCTACTATTACTGTTCTTCCAATCATTCTGTTCTAGAATCCTAAATTGATTCTAGATCTGTTTATATGGAAATTATATTTTTCCTCATAATTATTATACGTATTTCTGCTCAACTGCATTTATGTTCTGATAATGTCTCCGTATTACTGGCTTATCACATTCATGCCTAAATTGTAACTGTAATTGCTTTACTGTATTATGTTCTACATGAGAGTATTATATTCTATATGTTTTAGTACCTTGTTAGATTTTGGCTCACTTTTTTACTATTTTTTCCCTCCAGATAAGTTATAGAGAAGATACTAGATGATTAGGCCTAGCTAGAATTAGCAAGGAAGGTTCCGGAGCCTCGATGAAGTCTCAAAGATTTATCTTGAAATATTTTGGGAGATCTGATAGTTCTGCATGTTCCATAGAATCTTGTAAAGAAAATTATATATTAATAACCGTGATATATTTTGTATTCTGATGGAATAGAAATCATACTTCCGCAGGTTTACATAGTTGCTTCCGCTATATATTTTCTGATTTTCTGTATAGGTCCTAGACGACATCTCTTATCTGAATTCTTGTATAGTTGATAGGGTTGTTAAATTAAGGCCATGGATGGCACTTATAGTTCTATGAATGTGTGTTGTAGAAAAATCGTGGTATTGTGGATAGTTGTGTGCTTATACTGATCCTACTTTTGTAATATGGTCAAGATTTCAAGGTTTGGATATTATGTATGCTTTGTACTGATGTAAATAAGCAGATTTTTATTTTTGAAATTTTGTCCAATTTTAGATAGAACTCTGTCAAAATTTTTACAGAATTTAGTGATTGAAATTTATGATTCTGTCCTAAACCTGTCTGATGGAGAGTCCTATGAAAATTAGGACCCGTTCCATCACAAATGGTATCAGAGAAAATGAGATATCTTAGAAATGATCTTAGTCGTATGCGGAAGCTTAGAAAATGATCCTGACTGACGGAATAGGTAGGGGTAGACCTAGACTGATTAAGTTAGGTTAGGAAATCCTAAGTGTTCTTACTTGTTTAAGATAGGATTAACTTGAGTTAGGACTTAATGATCAGGTTGAACGATTAAATTGATTTATGATGGCCTCAGGTCTAGGTTGATCAGTTTAATTTTTTGGTTTAAGTTTAAGGTGATTTGATCTAAGGCCAAAATAATTTAGGATAAAAATAGACCGACGGCTTAGTGACTAAGCCAAATCGAAACAAGTTTAAGGATTGGGCGGTACTATTTTGAGATGAGCAAGGATGAAATTGGTTGAGTTAATCAACCTTAGGATTAATGATAAATTGAGCTTGGGGTATTAAAAAAAGTAATCAAGGTTCTTGATCGTCCAGGTAAAGTTCAGCCAGCTAAAAAAGGGCAAGGCTAATAGTAGGTTTCTGAGTGTCACATTTCATTTCTTGGGATGTTTCTGGGAGCAACTGATTTTAAAAGGGAACCCTTCTCTCTATGTAACAATTTTGGGATAACCAGAGGATGAAGCTAGTTAATGATGACAAAGGAATAAGTTTATATATATTTTAAATTTCAGAATAAAATCTGATGGTGTCAATCCCTGAGGGACAACTCTTGTCTGAAGGAATTATAAATTTAAATGTCTATTTTGGGTTTGTAAATAAATTAGCTTTGATGGGATATTGAAACGATTTAGTTAGCAAATTACTCTACTAGAATCGATGATTTGGAAAGAATGATCAGAGTTGCAATTGGGACTATAGGTTTTAAATTATCGGATAAATTGCAAAAGAAGTAATTGAACCAATGAGGTGTTTGCCAAGTATAGATGGCACATTAAGCCATACCTGGAGAGTTGCTAAGTGAATGAGAAAATTAGAGGAAACTGTTGAAGGAAAAAATTTGGCTATTTTATTTCTGACCACTAAATAAAGTTGATGTTGAGGTTGTGCTGAGATCGACAGTGATCTTGAGGAATCAAGTAGCATTGATGAAGATATTTGGCAAATTTTAAAAATGTGGTTAACTAAAAAGTTAATGTCTTGATTATTGGGAGTCATTAAGATTGAGATATTCGTAAGATAGGTGAAGAATCACTACAAACCGGTTCTGCTATCGGAACAAGTATGGTTGTGAAGATATGAAAGGAGAACCCCCTGTGATTTTGTTTGAGGTTGATCAAATGGTAAGGCCCTTGGGTTTTAGTCAGGCTAATGTGAGAAATTGAGTGGTCTAACTGGAATAAATAAATTGGCTTGACAATAAAATATCAAGCTGCTAGATATTGAAGTTTTGTTAGTAACTGGGAATTGTGATAAGTAGTTAAATGAGTATTTGACTGGAAGAAGGAATATTTGATCCATTTTGTTAGTATAACGAATAGGTGGATTGATGACTTGGAAATTGATTTTTGGGTAATGTGAATCCTTTTGGAGTTGAAATGGTACTCAGAAATGTTGGCATAAATTGTAATTTAGAAGATACAGTACTCTATAATTAGATTGTTAATTTTGAGTAAGAAGTAAGGCTAATCGCATCAAGGATATGTGTTAAGCCTAATTAAAAAACGGACTACCCCTTTTGAAGACAGTAGGTGGCCGTTTGAGAATTTAGTCATGAAGTTTTGGGAATATATGTATCTAGAAGAAAGGACCAAGCCAAACTATTTTAACGACCGGTTTAGAGAAAACTGAAATTAGAACTAAGTCTCTAAGGGTTGTGTGAAATTGAAAGAGCATCGGTTAGGTGCTGTTAAGGATGCCTTAGAGCCTCTGGAAGGTAGGATTAATTAATGATCAGGTAAGTCAACATAGGTGATATGCTCTTGAGAAAGATTGGGATTCTATTAGTCTATATCCATAAGTAATCACCCACAAGCAAAGTGGGGGAGGTATTTGTGAGATGAAATTGCTCCTTCTGTAATAAAAATTTTGTGATGAGATTCTTGAGGATTTAGAGATAATTCCTTAGAAGGAATTGAAGACTTATGAATCTAAGAGTTAAAGATTATGATGGGTGGATCTCGGCATGATTCAGAGGAGGCGAATGTTAGGATCAATTGTGGATATCGGAAGCCTCCATTTGAGAAATTATAGAATCACTTTGGAGATAATTCTGATCTGATAATATTAAGAATTATAATAATAGACCCTGATATTGTGAAGGAAACTCTAGGATTATGTTTTCCGCATCGCTTTTGGATCGATGTCCTTGGGTTAAGTGGGAAAAAAATCTCTCGTTAGAGTTACCCTTCTATGGTTCGAATTTAATCATTGGAAGTTTTTGTTTGAAAATTTATGAGTATTACCTTGGGAATAGCTTTGCCTAATAATTTAGGAATTTGAATGGTTATGTCCTGAGGAAAGTTGACTTTAAAAATGGTGAGTGGATAAGCTTGCCTACAGATTATACAGATGGATTTTGGTAGGCACCAATACTGATAATGAACGCTAAGGTTTTATAGATTTGGTATGCTTCGGTGCCTTAAAGAATATGAGAAAGGAAAATCATGGATAAGCCCAATTGCTTGGAAAATAAAATGCCACAATTCCTAAGTTAGGAAGTGGAGTTATGTTCCAAATGTTGGGATTATGAGATTTTGAGATAAGACAACCCTGGTGGGTTCGTGTTAGAACAACCTGCTAATCATGATTATGGAGGACGTGTTCAGGATGAATCAATGGGCTTATTGGTATGCCAACAAGATTTGAAATTTCTCGGAATAGAAGTTTTAAGATTCTGAGGTTGCAAATTGTTAAGGCCTTGAAATTTTAGGGAATGATCTAAAACTATATCGAAATTATGATTACTGTTATAGTTAGAACTTCTTATTCTATGGTGACTTGAGAGTCTGTGAAGATTATTTTTGGTGTTATGGCTATCTAAAAATCAGTTTTGATCAAGGTTACTTCATAAATTAGGTGTCTGAAATGGAATATGTGTTTGGTGGAATTGTCGATTTGAGGACATGCCAACGAAAGGAAGAAAATGTAAAGTATCCCACTTTTGAAGTTTATTTATGGTTTGAAATTTATGTAGGGGATTTTAGCTAAGTTTGATAAAAGGATTGGAATGCCAGGTTGTGATAGTAATGGTAAATTATAATCGAACGACTCGGAGTTAAACGATTTAATTAGAATGCGTAGCAAAAATGTAGAGAACGTGTATATTTTAAGATTTAAATTAAAGTTCAGAAGAAATGCTCAATCTCGAGGTCTTGCTTGAAGGAAGTAAGGCATTTTGCTTACTTAAGGTTTAGAACTAGGACAGGAAACTAGTTAAGGAATTGAACTTGCTTGCAGATTTGATGAATTTAGAAGAGTATAGAGCGAGTCAGGTACTAAAGATTAAGAACAATTTAGAGATTTCAGCTTTTCTAGAATACCATTCTGATTTGGAAATGAATTGGAAACATTAAGAAAGTTCCTGGATTTTGGAAATTCAATGATCGTTAAATCTCAAGGATGAAATTTCTATAAGTGGGGAAGAATGTGATGACTCGAGTTCCGAAATATAATAATTAGGATGAAACTGAATTAGTAATTATCAATGATTAGGTTTAAAATGTGGGAAATTGAGTTCGGAAGTAGAAAGAGGAAGCTCGACCTTGTAAGGTATCGGTTTCCAAGGTATGGTTAATATGGGTGGTGAGGTTTTGGAATCCCAAAATATAGTAATTGAGAGGTAATTAAGTTGAAAACAAGTGAATTGTGATCAAAAGAAATGGGAGGGATTGGGAATAGAAGTTGTAAATCGAGAAACGTTGATTCGTAAATAAGATTTTGGGTTTTAAATTATGATGATCATGACTTATTAAGGTTATAAAATAAAAATAGGTGTCTAAGGATGTGAGGAATTGTGTTAGAAGTGTCGAAACGGGTCCTGAATGGCAAAAAAGCATTGTTTTTGTGCTGCAGGCTCGATGTGCACCTAACGAGCACCCGAGCAGTGCTTGAGCACCGGTCAGGCACTATTTTACAAAGGTGACCACCCGATGGCCGCTCAAAGCTAGGCGGGAGCGAGGAAGGTTACGAGAAGTGTGCTCGATGATCGCTCGAGCACTGTCCAGGCGTGATTCGGCGAATGCAGTGCCTGAAGGGCGCTCGACGAGCGCCCAAGGTGGTGCCATGTCCGAGAGGGAGCGCTCAAGCAGCACTCGAGCACCCCGACGATTAAAAAAGGGGCAAGCACAATTTCCTTCGGCATTTGGCCGATTTCCATGAGAGAGGAGAAGGAGAAAAGAGACAAAAGAGAATGAGAGCAAGAAATCCACGCATTCCACTTCGATCCGGGTAAAAATAACAATAGAATGGGCTCAGACAAGTATACTCTGGACGTTATTTACCGTTTTTACAGTGTTTTAATATCTCAAATATTGTATTTATGCTCCAAATCCATATGTCTCCAAGTTCTGCATAAATACTACCTGTTTCTGTAAATTAATCGGACAGATTTCATGTTTACATGTATATACTGCAATATCTGGCATCAATTTCATGAAAATGTACGTATTAAGTGTTCGTTTATCATTCAGTAATTTTGACCAAACCCTAGGTATGAAAATGATGGGTTTTAGTGATTTTTATCCAAAATTTCTATTGTATAAAAGATAATCTGAACTGAAATAAAGTTCTTGGTGTAATTTGTTTCTAAAAATTTTATACAGACTTGTACTGATAAATCACTGTAGATTTCTGAAGCAAAATTGAAGGGTTTTAAACTGTCACCATATATTCTGAACCGAACTGAAGAGTTATTGTGAAACTCTAACTGACTTCTAAAACTGAAAAGGGTTTTCAGTTAAGAAATAAGAAGAAATTGTTTCTGATACTATTAATTAGGACCCAAGACTGACATATAGTCTAGTTAGGTTCTCCAGCATGCCTTAGGACATTACAGTGGTAATCGAGAATAACTCTGTCCATAGAGTTATCTGTGGTCCGCCGTCCTCGGGGCGTTGTACAGGAAGGATACTGTTTAGGATCCCACATAAGGCATCAATCCCATGAGAAGGGATTTACTGTTATTGTTTCTTGCCTTAGATTGTTTGGAGTAAATACAATCTATCCTCGATTATTCGCCCCCTCGGCTAGTAGGGTATGCTAGTTGGGTCATTTGGATATTTAACTAGAGTTTTCTGATGAAAGTACTGAGATTTGGAACTGCTTTATGAAACTGTTACATGTTTAAATAGAATCATACTTTGCTCCTATTTCCATGAACTGATTCTGTTCTTCCAATCTGATTTTAATGAGTTTTTCTGTCCTAGCATGACTTATGTTTTCTCGAGATCTGTTTATATGAAAATTATATTTTTTCTCATAATTATTGTACGTGTTTCTACTCAACTACATTTATGTTTTGATAATGTCTCCGTATTACTATGCCTAAATTGCAACTGTAATTGCCTTTTTGTATTATACTCTGTATGAGAGTATTATGTTCTGCATGTTTTAGTACCTTGTTGGGTTTTAACTCACTGTTTTACTATTTTTCCTCCTCCAGATAAGCTACAGAGAAGATATTGGATGATCAGGCCTAACTAGAATTAGCAAGGAAGGTTCTGGAGTCTCGGTGAAGTCTCGAAGATTTATCTTGAAGTATTTTGGAAGATTTGATAGTTTTGCTTGTTCCATAGAATCTTATAAAGGAAATTATGTATTAATAACAATGATATATTTTGTATTCTAATGGAACAGAAATTATGTTTCCACAGGTCAACATAGTTGCTTCCGCTATATGTTTTCTGGTTTTCTATACGGGTCCTAGATGGCATCTCTTATCTGAATTCTGATATAGTTGATAGGGTTGTTAAACTAAGGCCATGGATAACACTTGTGGTTCTGTAAATGCGTGTTGTAGAAAAATTGTGGTATTGTGGATAGTTGTGTGCTTATACTAATCCTACTTTTGTATTATGGTCAAGATTTTAAGGTCTAGATATTATGTATGCTCTATACTGATGTAAATAAGCAGGTTTGTATATTTAGATTTTCGTTCAATTTTAGATAGAACTCTGTTAAAATTTTTGCAGAATTTAGTGATGAAAATTTATGATTCTGTCCTAAATCTATTTAACTAAGAGTCCTATGGAAATTAGGATCTGTTCCGTCACATCGTGGATGATGAGAATGCCCTCAATGGCCATAGAATGACTTCTAGATGCGACCATATATGTCAGATAAGCTCGGCACCCATCTCTGACTTAATGACTCACATTAATATCAAAATCAACCTTAAAGTTTCCTTACTGATCCTTCCTTGAAACTCGAAATAGTCATATCTCGGAATACAAAACAAAACTATCTTACTAAAATAATTTATAGTAGCATGATAACACAACAGTCAATCCATCCCCAAAATCACAACAAAGTCCAACATTTCAAGCAGAATCAGATCTTCCAATTATTCATAACCACCGATCCAAATCAGATAACGAGAGTACATGATCTCAGCAAATGGGGACTTATCCATCGGAGCAGATACCATCAACGTACATGCCAAATATTGGAAAGGCACATACAACTTACACAAATTTAGGTGATAAAAAAGTGTGTAGCACCAGGATTAACTAAAACATACACTAAGGAATCAAAGACTAACAAATTACCTTCCATAATTGAGGGATCGACTCTAACATCATGGGTTGTGGCTACAAATGCCCAACCAAGAGCTGCCAGCCTCCTCTCCGAACTCCCACGCATCGGAGACTAACACTTCCTTTCATGATGGCCCACCTAACCACACCTAAAATCGGTCCCACTTTGAGGAAAGTAAGCTCGTCTCGCATGATTTTTTTCACAAAACTCGTAGGTATATCTCATGAACTTGAACTTCGAAGGAGAAGATTTTGCTTCCGCTAATTTTCCCTTGTCTTGACTTGACTTTCCTTTATCCTGACATCTAGACATTAAATGAGATATCTAACGAGAGACTCTACCTTTTGAGCTGTAGCCTCGATACTCTAACTTTTTCTGAAAATACTTCTCCTGAGCTGCTCCTACTAGATCAACCAGGCTCGGTTCAACACCTCACTGCAAGTCTGCAATCGACGCCGCACCAATTACTTCTAGATCAAATCTTACGGCTCTTACAGAAAGTTTTGGGTTCTCAAGGATTCATCAACAACCAATTGGGGAGCAAACTGAGAGAGTTCCATGAACTATATGTCGTACTTTGCTATAGTCCTGTTTCCTCGCCGCAAATTGCCGAACTCAACTCCCTTAATCTCTCGGATACTTGATGGAAAGAGTTTCACCAAAAATGCTTCTTGGAAGGCCTCCCAATCTATCTCCTCATTTTCCTTGCCTAGGATATTGCATTGTGAGTCCCACCATCTGATAACCTCACCATCCAATCTATACGCAGCAAACCTCACCTTGCCCTCCTCAAGATAATTGATAACTTTGAATACTATTTCTAACTTCTTCAACCAATTCTTGACTTTGATTGGATCAGACTCGTCCAAAAATTTTAAAACCTGCTTGGCCTTGAATCTATCAAAGGGTGTCCTGCCCTGGCCCTATTTGGCCATCCTCCTCAAAGCAACCATATGCTGATCATACCACTGGATCATCCTATCTATCACATCACTCATGTGACCCATCATAGCAACATATTCACCTTCACGACTTGAGGCTAATAACTTGCCTCTAATATCCTCCTGACTTGCGACTAATCTTCTGACCCTTGCATCTTCTCAACTTGAGGTTGACTTTTTGCTCCTAATCTCATCTTTTCGACTTGAGAAAAATCTCCTACTCCTGAAATCTCTATGGTCCACCTTGATATTAACCTATCATGCAAATGATTCAATCAACACTTTCCCATGTATGTACCAAATAAATAAGGTATATTAAATAACATACGTATTAGTAAAATTTTTAAAATGTAGTCAAAGCATATTAGATATTGAATAAAACTAAAGATAGGGCTTATAGATATTTGCCTCAACCTTATACCAAATAGATCGATAGAAAAGATACTCCAAAATACCTGAATTGTGCTTTTCTCTCTCCTCTTCCCACACGCCTTCTCTCTCTACGTCGCTTTGCCTTCTCTTCTGCCACCTGCTTCTTCTTCTCCCCTCTTTCCTTCTCGCCCACCACTC
>JAODPA010054698.1:0-11415 GCA_025585075.1 Nepenthes mirabilis
CATCTACTCAAGAATATACGTTATATGTACTATATATTTTATAATATTTTACTTTTATGAGTTTATAAAATTAAAATTAATCGAGATTAGGGGCCTCTAAATCTATTCACCACCTCCACTTAGAATTGACCATCTTCCAAATAGAGTTTATGTCTTTGGCAAGCTTTGTATGGCCTTGAACATGCCTCAATGAGCCTAATTTGCCAATTTCAGTTCTACAGTGGCTGAACTAGACTTTATATTAAATACACATGGCCCTACTTTCTTCATTAGTACCACTACGTCTAATATCATTCTCCTTTTACTCTACATCGATGGCTTGATCATTACCGCAATGACATTAAAGTTGTCCAAGAGTTCAAGAATATTTTTCACAATCAGTTTGAAATGAAAGATTTTGGTATTCTTAGTTATTTCTTTGGCCTTGAAATAACATCATCATCTAATGGTTATTATCTCTCTAAAGAATTATGCCTCAAACATTCTCGCACATGTTGGCTTACAGATAACAGGATTAGTCATACTCCTTTAGAGACTAATGAGAAACTTATTGGGGTAGTTATGATCTTGTTATTTTTGGATCACAATCAGTAGCTACCCTTGGTCTAAGTGGGGGAGGAACTTATGATCCAAAATTGTATCGCCTCAGTGAGATTTTGTGATGAAGTCTTTGTCATGAGAATTTATGGATATTACATTGAGAACAATGGATGTCCTTCAAATATGTAAGTTAGAGACTGTAAAAAAAATGGTGAATCTCGGTTGCGTCATATGTAAATTGATGCCCTTGGGTTAAGAGGGGGAAGAATTCCTAGTATGAGTTACTCCTTCATAAGTCAGAGTTAGCAACTGGAAGTTTCAGTCTGAGAAATTATGGGTTGGTTCAAATGTTCGAGGCAATAGACTGTTGTATTCCTAAGTTGGGAATCAGAATCGCATCTAAAATGTTGGAGTTATTAGTTGTGTAATGAATCAAAAATCACATCGAATCTGTGGTGACTAGGTGATTGTAGTCACTGATACTGATTGCTGTTTGAGGATTTATGGAGTTGTTTTCTTGGTATGGGCATTTTGAGATTAGTGGAATCATGGCTGCGATGTAATCCGAGTGTTCCAGATGGATGTGGTACTTTGGAAAGATGTCAATTTGATGACATACCAACGAAATGAGAAGAAATGACTTGGGAAAAATGAGAAAGATTTCCTTCGATTATGAAAAATTTAGGGCTCGTCAAATTTTGAGGACGAAATTTTTATAAGTGGGGGAGAGTGTGACGACCCAGGTTCTAAAATATAGTAAATTCTAATTATTAAGCTAAAATGATTAAGATTAAGGTAACTGGTTTAAGAAAAAATGTGAAAAAAATAAAATTGGGAGACAGAAAAATGGCCCACACCTCAGCACCCGGGTGGCACCTTCGGTGTACTCGGGGCGCATTTAGCAGAATCCCATGCTCAAAGGGCGCCTAGTTGACGCTCGAGCATGGGTGTGTTTTGTGGGGCAGCCCCTGGTTGGCGTTCGAGCGGTGCTCAAGCGCCCGATTTATTTTAAAAGTACCATGTGCTTTCTTTTCCCTACATTATTTTGTTTAGAGAGAGAGGCAGTGAAGCACGAAGGGGGAAAAGGAAAGAAGAGGAAGAAAAAGGAGAAATTTGGCTATTCCACTCCAATCCGGATAAAAATAATGGTAAATCGGATTAAGGTAAGTATACCCCGGACGTTATCTTTTATTTTATGTAAATAAAATATGAATCTGTAAATTAATCGGATAGATTTCTTGTTTACCTTTATGTATCACACTATATGACCTTGATTTCATTATTGTGTATGTGTTTGGTGTCCGATTATGGTCCAACAACTTTGTGTGAAACCCTAGGTCAAAAATTAGGGATTTGATACTTTAGTTCCTTAGATTTTGAGATGTTATTGTGATTCTATAATATGTTAAGGCTTGTGAGGTGATTTTAGTTTGAAAAGTCCCATAGAAATATACTGTTAAACTTCTGAGATGTTCTGAAGTTATCTGAAAGATTATTTGTATGTTCTGAAGTTATCTGAAAGATTATTTGTATAGATTTGACCGATTTTCTAAAGTATGATAGTTAAGAGTTAAAGAATAAGAAGAATGTGCAATCTTGTGATGGAAGTATTAATTAAAGGACTGATGAAGCTTATCTGACGATTTGCACTTAAAGATTTAATTAGAAACTGTACCATTAAGTTATGGAGAAGCTCTAAAGTTGACCGAAGGTTTAATATTATGAATTGGAATGATCTTCGAAGCACAGAGAATTAAGACTAAGGAAATAAGGACAATGATATCTTTCGTTAAGTAAATTAGTAGGATTCTTATATAACAAGTCAATGACCTCGCCCTTAAGATAAACGTATCGAAACACTGAATAATAGACATTAGAACTGCACTAAATAATAGATGATAGGACTAAAGAAATCATCTTTCCCTTGAGATATAAAGTATGGAGGGTATGTAAAGAATTAAAGTGAATAGAAATTATCTTGCCCTCGAGATATAAAATATGGATGGTATGTAAAGAATTAAAGTGAATAGAAATCATACTGCCATTGGGATGTAAAGTATGGTGGGTATGAAAGAATTAAATTAAATAAAAATCATCTTACTATCGGGATGTAAAGTATGGAGGTTATGTAAAGATTTAAAATGAATAGAAATTATCCTACCCTCAAGATGTAAAGTATAGAGGGTATGTAAATATTAAAATGAAAAAAATCATCCTGCCTTCGGGATGTAAAGTATGGAGAGTATGTAAAGATTAAAGTGAAACGAACCATCCTACCTCGGGATGCAAAGTATGGAGGATAATAGATTTAAAAGAAAACTAAATACTCTGAAATATGAACTCTGACTTAAGAACTAGGGATCCATATGTATGGTTTTCTTGTATTCTGCATCGTGCTTACACTTCTGTTACTCTCGCCTGTATATATAATTTTTCCGTATCCCTTTTAAGTTATCGCTTGAAAGTATGTATATGTTTTGATATATATTAAATTGCATGATTTCATTGTTTTAGGTACATTTGCTAAGCTATTAGCTTATTCCTTTCTTTCTGTTCTCTTCCCCAGATAAGCAAAGGCTTGAAAAGGATTGAAGTCACAATTAGCTAGAAGAAGGCAAAGCTCATAAGTTTTAGAGACCTAGGAAAACTTTAGTGATCTGAAGGATTTTTGGATTCCATATAGCTAGTATTGTAAATGAATGTTGTATATTACAATGAATGAAGCATGATGTTATGTCTTGATGAATGTTTTGTTCTTACTTTTGTAGGCTGACTTATGAATTTAGTTACTTCCGCTTTATTTTGATGTATTGGATATGTATAAGTCCTAAATGACATCTCTTTCTAAGCTTAAAATAGTGGATAAAATGTGTTGTATTGGAGTTATGGGCAATATGGTCATTGTAGATCCTGTGTCGTATTGTAGATGTGATGTGGAGTAAATTTGGAAAAATTTGGATATTTATGTACCTGTGCAGGTTATTTTAACAGGTTGTGTTTTTAGTTTTCGTCCAATTACAAAGGAAACTCTACCGAAATTTTTACAGAATTTTAAGATTCTAAATTTGTGAGCTTCATTTTGTATGTGTTTGACGGAGGTCCTTAGAAGAGGATCTGTTTCGTCAGAACCCAAGGCTTGCCTGATTGGTGCTCAAGTGCTAGCCTAAAATTTTGCCCACTGCCTTACTGTTTTACAATTTTTAAAGGGAAAGGAAGGGAAAGCAGGGCCACGACGCAGCAAAGTAAAAACAGGAGAGGAGAAAGGAGAGAGGAAAAAAGAGAAAGAGGAGGAATTTTTAACAACTTTTAACCCGATCAGAGTAAGAAAAATAATAAATCAGGTTAAGATAAGTGTACCCTAAGCTCTGTCTTTCCTTATTGCTGCTTTTTTTCTATTTTTATTCAGGTATTATTACTCTAATATCCTTCTTTTCTAAGATTTATTATGTAACATTGCATGTTTTCTAGTTCTCTCATGATTTTATGAGTAAATTGCATGTTTAAGTATAAATTTTATGATTTATGAGTTTAATTTTGTCGTTTAATGCATGTTCCATGTTCGAATCTATTCCAGGCTTTTCCCTCAAACCTTAGCACAAAAATTTAATGAATGATTATGTAGATTTTTGAGTTATGAAGTGAAAATATTATACTGTAAATTAATTAAGGTTATCGGACGATTTTATCCAAAATTTTGTTAAAAGATATACTGTTTAAAATTATTGAGAACTCCAAGACTATTTGAAGATTTAATTATATGAAGTAGAAGTGGCCTTTGAGGAAAGATGAATTAAGGATAAGAAACAAAAATCATGAACTAAGAATAAGAATTAAGAATTAAGATTCTCTAAATTAAATTAAAATCAGTAAGAAACTGATGAAGGATTGTTATTCAGTGGATAAGGTTCTCTAGTATGTCTTAGAACGTTACAATGATAATCGAGGATAACTCCGTCCATAGAGTGATATATAGTTTTCTTTCCTCAGGGCGTTACTATGGAGGATAATAATTTTTTATCATCTTACCCTTAGGATATAAATAAGGAGGAATCCATAATCATCCTGCCTTTAAGATATAAATAAGGAAGGACTAAGAATCAATGCCTTTAATTGTGTGGAGTGAATACAATCTATCCTTAATTATTCGCTCCCTCAATTGGTAGGGCCTACTAACCCTGATCCCTTAAGATGATAAAGATTAAAGGACAAATAAGTTTTAAACTATTCCATAATTTTTAGCATATTTTTTGATTAAGACAAGTGGAAGAACAACTAAGGAAAAAGATAAAGTAAACAAATACAAGATTTTGTCTACAAGTTCATGTTTATACATCATTTCATCTTTTGCATTACCCAATGCATACTTGGCCCTAAATCCTTTGATGACTAAAAGTAAGTGGAAAACATAATTGAAAAAGAAGATAAAATGAGTAGAGACAAGATTATGTCCATAAGTTCACGTTCATGCATCGTTTCTTACTTTGCATTATCCATATATATATTTTGGCTCCTAATTTCTTCGATATCTCTCTCTTTATATATACAAATATATATGTTTTTATATAAAAATTTCCATATCCTTATTATTATGGTACCTTATTGAGTAATTGGCTCACCCCTTACTATTTTATCTATCTCTTTCAGATGAAACCTACGAGCCGATGCCTGATAAGAAAGAGTCAGGAGAAGGATTTGCTAAAGGAGATTTGCTAGACTTTGGGGACTTAGAATTTAGAATGTGATTGATGTAATGTAATGTAAATAGTTGATATAAGATAAATGTTGTGTATTAAATTGTGTTATGGCATATTATTTATTATTATGGATCATTATTATACTTCTGTAGCTTATTTGTAGATATAACTATGCTTCCGCAGGTATAATGTTAGGTTTTATATAGGTTTCTAGATGGCATCTCTTATTAGATCCAATATAGTAATTTGAGATTATTATAATAGAGCCATTGATAAAATGGCAATTATTGTGATCCTATGTGCGTGTTGTGGTTGAAATTTTTTGATATATCTGTTTATATGTCTTATGCAAGTTATTAATTAGGTTATATGTATGGTTTTTATCCATATTTATCGGAGACTCTACCCGATTTTCTACATAAATTAAATTAACGGAGGTTATTAGAAAAAAATGACCCGTTCTGTCATACTTATGGTGTAAGGATAAGTTATTCATTACCTAACTTATCTTATGACTCATAAAACTCAATATTTCCTTAATGTCAATGACTAAAAGGTCTTTGTAAATAGTGATAGATGCCTGATTATTGCCGTCATGATCCATTATCTCTTGTCACTCATTGCCACACTCTTGCTTTCGCTTGAAGCATACTTGCTTCATGTAGCCCTTTTTACTATAACAAAAATACTCAATATCTCTAAACTTGGATTGGTTGTTGCTCTTATCTAACTTGCTGCCTTTGATCTTGATCTTTCGTGCTCCTAATCACTAGTAGATACCAATGCATTCGGCTCTTCCAAAATTTCATTACTTTCTTTCTACCTTAACTCATTTATAAGTAAAGAAGTGATAACCTTATCGATATTGAGCGTGTCCTTTCCTAATAGTAGCGTTGTAATAATATCTTCACCCTTAATCTTCTTACCAAGTATTGACATTTACATTCAAATTTGGTTAAACTCATCTAAACACTTCTCATAACTTCTCCCTTCAGACAACTAGTGGCCATAAAATTACTTCTTTTCATGCAACCTTGATGATAGGGGCTTGGATTTGTACTACTCTAATTTCATCAAGACCTCCACTAGATCAAACAAATTATAGAATTTTTAAAGAGTGTTTTTCATAAAATATAATTTGATTATGCAACTGTAAGTGGAATGGCTTGTCCTGGTATGGTCTGGCAGATTTGGCTGGTTTGGTCCTTGGTAAGCTATTTGGACGGTTTCGTCTTAGGTTGATAGATTTGGATGGAATGGATTTGGATGGTTTGAAGGACTGGATTTCTCAGCCTAGTTGGCTGGTTTGGAAGATTTGGACGGATTGAATATCTTGGTGTGGATTTCTGCGTTGTCTGTTGTGCTGGAATGCACTCTTTTGCTAATTTGCAAATTTAGGGGAAAAAAATGGCATTCCGGTCGATATGCGTTTTTACTTTCTGTTGTGCTGGAATGCATCTTTTTGCCGGCATGCTCTTTTGCCGGTTTTTTTTAAAAGGGTATTCTGGTTGACATGCTGTAATGCTGTCTATCTAGACAATCTACTCTCATTTCCGGCACGGATGGCCTTCCTGGCATCCCCGAAATGCCTGATCGTGGACGGTGTGGAGTCTGATGGTTTGGAATGGATTAGATGCTCGAGAACGATGTACTTTAATGTTGTCGGGTTGTTGTTTTGTGGGTTCTTGCCAGTTTGATCAATTTGGCCAGTTTGTGGCATTCCATTTGACATACTGTAATGTAGACTCTTTTTCCGATATGCGTCCCTTTGACAGTTTGGCCGACTTGACCGATTGCTAATTGCAGATCTAAGGCTGGCAGCTTGCCGGTTTGGTGAGTATTGCTAGATTGTAGGTTTGACTGGTATGGATTGCTGATATGCTTGGCGATAGATTGGTTGAAGGCTCTAGGCAAATGTCACTCTGATTGTTTCCTTCATTTTTGTTACTTTACCTTAGATTTAATGATATGATTCATTGTGCTTGGGGAATACCCCAACATCTTTGTTTTAAATCCAAGTCGGCAAAACATTTAAAAATAGAACATTGGTTCTGTATTCTTTTTCTTTTTCATTAATGAAATTTAATTACTTACAAAAAAAATATTACACAACTGTAAGATTCATCGTCTCTTACAACTTATCATCATTCATATTCTTCGACTCGTTGTCCTTCTTTTTTTATATGATCACCGTTCTTTTATCGGTTAAAACATCTTCACTCTCTTACCAAAGAATGAAATTACTTTACCTATTAAATTGCTTAATATAAAATGGCAAACCCTTTGACGTTAATACCAGTAAATTATAGTTTCATAACCAACAAAACTTATACTATGATATCACCTATTAGGATTCCACAGAAATAAAATATACACACAATCAACACAGTGGAAATGAATCTCCTAATTTTTAGTCAATTACTAACTGCCAAATACTATGAAAGTATGAGAAATAAAATCACACAACTAAATATACTTAAATTATATAATAACATTTAGCGTGAAAAATTGTTCTCAACTAATGAAGAAACCCCATAATAAATTCTAACAAATTTACGATAAAAATGTTTAATTACAAAAATAACCATCTTTATGATTCCTTCACAATAATTTACATAAATGATTAATTAAATATAATTCTAACACGCCTCGCAACATACTAGAAAAGGATATACTGAAAAAATAAATAACAAAATAATAATATATCCTAGAAAACAAGACTAAAACAGCATATTTGCACTTGGCCAAAAATTGAATTCGAATTGAATTTTAATTAAATGAAGAACCTTTTTCTTTCCTCTCTTCACTCTTTTCGTGCAACACTTCTTTGTATTTAAATGATCTCTACTTTTGATTCTAAAATCAACGCATAGCCTTTTATATTCACATGGCTGCGTGAGCAGCCAACTCACGATTATCTCACAGTTTACCCTTAAAAATCCTCCTAATATTAGCGTTTAAGTAGTTAGCACGTGATTTTTTTACGGATTGCTATTGAAAATCCTCACCAACCTAGTGCCTAAACTGCCAGCTTCCATCTTTCTCATAAAACTTCTTGTAAATAGGTTCACTTGAGCGAGCGTGGCACGAAAGTGCTTGGCAAATTCAAAAAATGAAAAATAACACTTTCAATGAATATGGAATTACAAAAAGTGACTCAAGACCTTAACAGTTGCTAACTTGTCAAACAATGCCATCCAACACCACAGCTGCTACCAGCAAAAGATATTTTTGATGGTGGTTGTGATGCTTAGAATTGCTATAATGTTGTTCCTAATATGATATAATCTGCTGTGCTGGTTATTGAGTTGCTGACACTGATATGCTGCCTGGATGTTGTATAGGTGGCTGCTGATCAGTGCTAACATGCTACCTTAGTCACGTCCTGTTGTTGTTTTATTCTAACAGGCCACCAACGGAAGAAACGGAACAATAAAACCAAAACAACCCAGCCAATTTGTATTTCTGTGGTTTCCTTGTATTCTAGTAGTATTCTTGGGTCAAGCAATTGCTGCAAGTATGTTGTAGAAGAAGAAGAAACTGGACACTGAACAATTCAATTGAATGAATTAGACATATGCCATAGGGAATAGCTTCTATTCGCATCCCTTTCCCTTTTGCATATCTTGTAACCAAAGTATGAACATAATCAATTTCATAAACTTTTGTATAGTATGAGCATGATACAAAGTAAAATAAAAATAATAATTATTAATTATAAATTTAAGAATAGCCTGAGTAGTTTCGCAGTTTGCTAGGCCAAATATTTTTTAACTAGGAATATTTTATTTAGTTTCAAACTAATAAAATTAAAATATTACCTTTGGAAGTTCGGCAGAATATAGTTAAACGTTTCCTATTTTTATTGGCTTGGATTCCGATAATTCCACATTACCCCACAGTGCAATCTGTTTCAACCTCTTTCCATCATATTTTCCAGTCGTCTTGAGTCCACCGGCAACCCCAAAACCTCAGGCCGGCAACGCCATATCTCGGCGGTATTTGATTCCCGTCATTGGTTCACCGGTGGAGCAACTCGTCGTTGATCTACCCTTGAAACCATCGCCGCTCCTTGTTCTCACACCATCGTTGCTCTATGTCAAAAGATTGTCGTTGTCGCCGCTCCATGCTCCCAAAATCACCATTCTTTGCCTGAATTTGTCGTCGCCGCCGCCGTGTTCCAAAACTCTCGCTACTCTATGGCCTGAATCGCCGCCGCCGCCGCCACTGCAAATTCTTCTTTGAGGAGGACGACGCACAGCGTTGAGTCCTCTTAGTTTCAGAACGTTAGCCAGACGTTCCCGCCTTCGCCAACCTAGCGGCCCAATTCCATTTCAGCGGCACAGTTGCCATAATTGGACTCTTTGGCCCAATTCTCTCTTATGGCTTCACTTAGAAATGATTTTATAAATTCCCATTCAAATTATTTTAAAAATGCTAGTTATAAACGATGGGCCTCCGTGCCTACCTTATGGAGGTATGTTATGGAGGTATGTTACCGATGAGTATCAACTACCACTAGTAGCTGAAATAAAAAAAAAAAAAATTGTAATTTACAGACTTAAAGAATGGGAGAGCACAAAGCATAGAATCATCACTTGGTTTGCTAATACTTTTATCTATTTTATTAATATGTTATTTGGACACTTTGAATTTATCAAAGATATAAGGTAATCTTACAATACTATTATTCCTCTATAAATTTTACCCATAAATATTAAAGTTGCGAGATTCATATAATAAGAGGTAAGAACCAAATCAACTTATTAATAAATTTTATACTACAGATGAATTACCTATTTGATCAAATGGTACTGATGGAATTTAAAACACTTGGTGTAAGATCAATGTCTATGTTATATTCTTTTTCCTTTAATCCAAATTCACTTACTTACCAAAAAAAAAAAAGGTACTGATGGAATTTTAATGAGAATATCCAATTGAACTTGAATTTTGTTGAGTATCATGGTATTCTTTATTTGACCCCATTTCTCATCCCTTTTCATAATAGGTTTGAATTCCGCACTGGTTTCATCCTTACATTGTCATCCTTGCCTCTTTTTAAATAATGATATTGTTGAGCTTATTTTTGAGGACAAATAACAAAATATTGAGCGATCACAACAAACAAACAAGGTTTTCGCATTACCATCCTATTAGTAGGCTAGTTATATGTTCTCCAACTTCATCTTGCAATGTTAGAGTAATTCTAACTGTATTTACAACTATTTTCATACACTATATAAGTCAACAACAATTGTCCTAAGAAAAATATCAATCTCAAAAATAGGGATCAACCATCTTTTGCACTGTTGTTGTAATTGAGGCCAACCAGCAAAATTAGACTTTGTTTCCAAGCCTTTTGTTCTATTTTTGAATGACCTTGAAGTAATCATCAATCAGAAGCTTTTTCATATAGGTCCTCTTACTTCACTTGCTTTGTTTGCCACCTTAAACAACTTTAATTGGATAATTAATTCTAGTTATTGCCGCTGCATGGCCTATGATGGCCTCTGATTATTCCCATTTTTTATTAAAAAAAAAATCCTCAATATCTCATACACCCACTGTCCGCACTATTAAAGAATTATACATGCATGCTAGTCATACTATATTTATACCTATACCTTCACTTTTCATTTATAACACATATTATACCATTATCTTCATATTCCTTATTATCAATGGGGGCAATTATGTGATACAGGTTTAGAATATTATTTTTCTTTTCATAGTTAGGACATGCAGGGTCCTCAAACAAGTCAACTCGTTGGGATATGACATTAGTTTGGACGCCTCGTTGAACTAAATACACTCCATATTCCACCATCTTTCACTACATATGTCACTCTTCATTCTCGACCTCCTGAATTTATTCAATTATGACATGCTCATCTTGGTAATGTCTTTTCCACTAAAATTCAACTTTTAGCATCTCTTAGTTATTTAGGTTTTATTGATTGTGAAACTTTTAATTGTATGTCATGCTACATCAATAAACACTTAATAAAAATAACTATATTTCAAATACTCCTTTTTTGATCCCGTTTATTTTGAGGTATGGGGTCCTATACCTATATGTACTAAGGGAGATCTAAATATTTTATTTTCTTTGTGGATGACTTCTCTCTATATATGAATTTTTCTTATACATTTTCATTCTCAATTATAACAAATTTAT